>JAKTXM010000120.1:0-30648 GCA_030582575.1 Candida buenavistaensis | reverse complement strand
TTCGGTTCATTATATTTTTATGATGATGTTAAAGGTGATTTACAAAATGATATTCCTTACAAAGGTGAAACCAATCCAGATTTAGTTGACAGATGGAGAATTGGACCTAGTGTGGAAAAGCATTTTACCAAGAACAAAAATAAATTATCTCAATCTATAATTGATCAATATAATGGACCATGGGATGCTTCGAACCCAATAGCGTTGTTGGAATCTGTTGCTGATATGGAATTAGAGAATTCTAAAAATCAATTATCTTTAATTAACGCTGATGCTGGAGCAAATTTAAATGATAAAGAATTGATTGAAAAACAAATTAAAACTTTTGAACATTTAAGAAAAATTACTTCGAAATTACTTAATACTAAGTCATCTTCTATTAAAAACATTGAAGAATTATTGAAACCAAGATTATTTGTTCCAGATTTAGATCCTTTAAATGTGATTCAAGAATCAAATGGAGAAAATTACTTTATTGATTTTGAAGGTTCAACAATTAAATCTTTTATTTTCTTCAGTTATCCTAAATTTATTTCATACAGTGGACCTAAAGTGTATAATTTAGAAGAAGATATTGAAGGTTATAAAGATATGGATGAATTAGAAAAACAACAATATGAATTTATGTACTACAAAACAAGAAATGAGAGATTTTGGGAACTTGCATTAAATAAATACAGACATGATTTAATCGCTGTTGCTTCTCCACATATTAAAGTTTTAAAAAGTCCTTATTTACAAGCTTTGGATTTAAAGAACAATAAAGATTATTTATATGTTGAGGGATCAATTGTTCAATTACAAGCATTGTGGGAAGCCTATGTTAGTAACGACTTGGTTAATTCAAAAGATAAAAAATTTCCTATTGATTATTCTTCTCAATTTTTGGAACAACATCAACAAGAATTGAGTGATTATCAACATGAAACTATTTCAAGTCCATTTTCAGCAACTGGCGGTTGGATCCCTCAAGATATGTTTGATACTTTGAAAGATCAAGGAATTTTAGTACCTACCAAAGATGGTAATTATAAAGTTGAAACAGAAAAGGTTTTAGAAAACCCACCAAAACCAAATGAGTAAACGCATGTAAATATGGTTCTGTATATGATTTTTTATAAATATTTTCTAGCCAATTGCTTGATTTTTAAATCAAAGTCCGGCGAAATTATAGCATCATTGACGTTATAAAACGGATTAATTAAGCATTTAACGTATAACTCGTTAACTTCTTGAAAGAATTGTTTAATTGAATTTTCTTCTTTTGAATTATAACATAAAATAAATTTTACTTGACTTTGTAAAATATAAGCGTTTACAGATAATCCGTAAAATTGATCTATTTTACCTAGATTTAATACATTATTATTAAAAGTTTGATCATCAATTAAATCTAATGAAGAGTTTGCAATAAATGGTAATAATTCTTTGGTTGATTGATCAAATTGAGATTTTCCTGGTATAGTATCAGTAGATATATTTTTAAAGGATGAAAATTCTAATTCATATAATGGATTATCTTTAGTTCCAATAATAGTAAAATAATAAGATGATGTCATGGTTGGGTATACGTAACCGATTTGAAGTATTTATACAATCGTTGTGTGTGTGTGTGTGTGACTGTGTGTGACTATAATACTTTGTCTGTATCGTGTAATCATGCACAATTTGATTTTTTGTTGAATTTTTATTTTTTTTTCTTCTCTTTCCTTTGTTTTTATTTTAACTAATTTTGTACAACAAGGAGTTTGAGAATACATACATACTATATATATATACATACTGTATATACTTTATTCCAAAGAAACCAAACTACATACATTAACCCAATGTCAGATCACACATTTGATTCAGTAAAGCCAAACTTTTTATTTTCATCAAACATACCAACGAAAATATATCATCACCTTATCTCTCCGCGGAAACCAAATCATGAAAATTGGAGTATAACAATGAATATTCAATTAAACAGTTTAATATCAAGAACTCAAACTACCAAACTATCTGATTTACAAAATTTAATAAATATTCATTCAAATCAACATTATATTTTGCGGATTTTAAAACATGAGAATTGGGAATATAAGCCAATGGAAGAAATATTCATAGTTGTTATTAAATTAATAGTTTTGAGTTTTAATAATGATGATATTCAATTTGAAAATGATGAAAATTATTTTATCCTACGTCAATGTAAATTTATTAAAGAAGTTGAAAATTATATGAAACAGATTTATAATAAATATTTAGAAGAAGACATTTCAAGTTATGATGTAAGTGATTCTACTTTAGAATGTAGTGAAATTGAAGATGATTATGAATCAAAAAATCTAGAACCTTTAAAATCAAATGATACTTTAATTGATGAATTTAAAAGACGATTTAGTGATTTAAGTGATGAAGAAAAAACATTTAAACGAACTAATCATTTTATTGATAATATAAATAATTTGAGGCACAACGACGAAGAAAAGGGGGAACTTAAAAATGAATATAATCCATTTTATTTGGATGATTTGTTGGAAGTTGAATGTGAAAATGAAGATGAAATTGAATTTAATCCTTCCTTAAAACTACCAAGTTCACCTTGTAAATTTAATGAAGATGATGAAATAATTAAAATATCTAAAAAACTGTCTTATCAATCTCCTACAAAAAGGAGAACTTCTGATTTATCAAGAAGGACATCAAACGTTTCTTTATCAATGATTGGAGATGAAAGGTTTGGATTGGAATATGCATACAATTCAGATAATAATGTACCATCATTTATTAAAGACAATAAAAAATTTAAATTCATCAAAGTTGGTAAAGTCCAAAAATTTGTTAATCTTTTTGAAGAACAACAAAAGGATGTTTGTGTTTCACCAGGTAGTAAAGTCACTAGTAGGACTATTTCAAGAGCTACTAGTCCTGGGGCAACCAATCATAATTAATTTATATATTTATTTCTAAAATTCTTTTCTTGTTCATAACGCTTTTAATGAAAATTTTTGTATTATTAGATTCAATTGTTGTTTTCAAAATCGGCTATTTTATCAGTTAACAAATTAAATCGATCAAATATTAGATCAATTTCATTTTGTTTCCAATTTGATTTATCTTGAGTTACTTTAATACTATTTAATACCCAAATCTCTTTTACATTTCTTGATAAACTAATCAAATCTTGACATAATCTTATAATTTGTATACAATTATTTTCAATTGTTAAACTTTCCATTGATTGAATCTCAATTGACTTATCTGAATTTTTTAAATTTTCAAATATATTTGTAAATTTAATTATAATAGTTTCAATTATTGAATCAATCTTTTGTAATAAAGCTATTGATCTTGGTTGCATGATTTTTGAATTGATAGAAGTTGTTGTTTAAGAAAATACAACAAAAAGAACGGAAGAAAGAAAAGAAAAAAATGAAAAAAATGAAAACTTAATCACTGGGGACGTACACTACTCTCACCAAAATATAAATCTAATTATACGAACTAATGTCAAAATAATGAATTTAAACATTTTGAAAATATTAACAACAATCCAAACAAACCTTAATGTAATAATAATAAAATTTTCAAGACATGAATATAAAATTTTATAAACAACACCAATATTATGAGAAGAACCTCCTTTACTTTTAGTTAAAGTATTATGAAATATCTTTCTATTCAATGACAGATCCAAATAATCCAATTTTTCAGTAACTTTTCTTAAATCTAACGATAAAGAAGCATTGATTTCTGATATTGATCTATCACTTGAACTTAAAAGCGTGTCTATTTTAAGAGAATGAACATCATTGACCATATGAATAACGGATTTAATCTCATCCATAAAAGCTCCATATAATTCTTCGTATGCTGGTAAACTATCATCATTAATTTGAGAAACTAAAGTTAAAATTTCATAAACTGATTCATTGGTTATATGTTTGACCCTTGAATCAGAAATTTCTAAATATTTAGGATAAACGGTATTAATATAGTTCGTTCTTAATTTAATAAATTTTTGAAAATATTTTAAATTACAAACCATATTTTGAAATTGTAATTGTCGTTCATCAAAAATTGCTGAACATTGAAGTTGATCTATTTTCTGATTAATTTGTTTTTTGGGTTCGTCAACATCAGCATCTTCTTCATATATAACATCTTCACCTGAAAGAGATTCATGTCTATCAGCATGTACAAAATCAACCTCCAGAATTGAATGTTTAGTATCATCATCTCTAGCTTCTGGACTAGTAGGTTCAACAAGAATTTTTGGTAATTCTAGAGGTGGTGACTCTGAATCATCATCTCTTTCTGGTGAAATTCTTTTAAAAAATTGTTTTGCTAACGGATCTTGTTCACTAGGAGGTGCATCATATTCCATTGTTTCATTAACTGCGTTTGATGAACTTGAAGAGTCACCTCCGTTAATTAATGTAGTACTACCAGCTGATGCTCCAAGATAAAATTTCTTCATTGTATTCCTAATTTTATGTTTCTTGGGTGATTTGGGGCGTGAGATTCTTAACATATGAACATCACTATCTGAACTTGATCCTTCTATTGAAGGTGATCTTTTTTGATTTTTTGATTTCATTCCATTAAAATCATCTGTTTCGAAACCAGGTGTTGAATATTCATCATCAGTTGATTTATCCCTCAGATGTTGTTTCAATATAAATATTTTTTTGGATGATATTTCTTTCGAATCTGATTGTTGTGGATGATAAGGAAACCATAAATTTCCCTTGGGATCTCGAAGTTCATGCCAATGATTGACTCTCCAACGTGGATCTCCAACTAGTTCATTCAATTCAATTGCCCATTGCATTTTCCAGGGTTTTTTTTTATGGTGACCAATTGTACCATTATGTGAATTATGTCTACTAAATACATTACATGCTAAAGGAATCGTTTGCATATGAACAAAAGGTTGTGGATGTTCATTATATTTATTTCTTAATTTTCGATTTCTTAATATTTGTAAAGGATTATAAACACCTTCAACTCCTGGATGTTCATTAGCATCTTTATGAGATTCTTCCCAATCATATAGTCTTTGAATATATAAATATTTCACAGCGAGTGTAGCTTTAACCTTTTCAGTTCGAATAAGAGTTCCACGTGACATCTTAATATTTGATATATGATTTTGTTCCACTTTGTCAGTTGCATCATTTTTTTGATCAATAATATTATATTCAGCATTTAAAAGTTTTCTAGTATCTATAAAAATTGAAGTTAATTCTCTTGCTTTTTTAAGCTCTTCTTTAGATACTTTGGGAATACTTGATTTTCTGTTTGTAATTACTTGATTGGTTATTGAATCTAATGGTTCAATAAGATCAAGATCAAAATCATTAAATGTTTTATGATTCAAATCATTGGTTTTAGCTGAAGATTTTCCTTTTGGTTTGTTTGCCGGTAGAGTTGGTGATATTGGTGATACAACTACTGAATTGTTTGCAGAAATATTTTCGGATTTTGATAATCTTAATTGTTCAGAAACTACTCTTTTGGTTTTTGAATTGCTAGAGGGGCTAGGTAGTGAATCAGTTGCCATGTGGTAAGCTAAGATTGAAACTTATGAAACAAGGGATTGGATATATTTGGTGTTCTTAATATATTTAATCAGTGATGATAGTTGTAATAGTTCTAGTTCGTGTTATTAAAACTATTGTCATTGGCAATTTAAAAAGAGTACAATTATAAAAAAATATAGTAATGTATTGAATGATTTATAATTATCGTGTATACATTATAATAAATAAGGGTAGTGTATAACTGTTCAATAATTAGTTATTAATGGCAAAACCTTTGGGGAAAATTTTTGTATGACGATTCAACCTATAACTACGTAACAATGTCAATTCAATTTGTTAAATCAACTACAGATTTTGAAAATTATTTAAAAAACAATTCATATATTGTATTAAATTTTACTGCTTCATGGTGTGGTCCATGTCAAGCAGTTAAACCATTAATTGATCAAGCTTATAATCAAAATCAAAACGTTGAAATTGTTAGAATTGATTTAGATAGTCAACGTGAATTAGCTTCAAAATATAATATATCAGCTGTTCCTTCTTTCATATTTATTGAAAATGGTGAAGAAACTGATCGCGTTACCGGTGCAGATATACAAAAGGTAATTAGCAAAATCCAAGAATTTAATACTAAATCAAATAGCAAAAGAAAAGGTACTGGTAATGGAACTGAAGGTTTAATTAGTAAAAACACTGAATTAAAGGATATTAAAAGTTTAATACCTAAAAATTTTGAAATTTTAAATTCAACAATTGATTCAAGTGGATTCGAAGTCTTGAATTGTTTATCATTATATAAAGATTCAAAACCCAAACAAGTTGTTAGTTTGGAAAATTCACAAAATTCAGCAGTCGTATCTGACTCTGATTCTCAATTATTATTTTTTATCCCATTTTTAAACATTTCGAAAATTTATTCCATTTTAATCAAAGTGAAATCTTCTAATCAATATAAAAATCTTAATAGTGACTCAAATCTTGATGCTGACGATTTGGAAGAAGTTCAATCACCAAATTTGATAAAAATATGGTGTAACACTCTGTCTATTTTATCATTTGATGAAGCAAGTGCAGATGTAAATGCTCCTCATGTTGAGAAAGTTACATTAAATAGTGAAGAAGAATGGTTAAATTTAAAATTCAAATTTGTTAGATTCCAAAATGTTCAAAATTTGACTATTTTTATAGACGGAGAAGATGAAGATTATCATACTGTTATTGAAAAGATAATTATAGTAGGGGTTAATGGTGAAAGCAAAGAACAGGGGAAGATCAATAAAGGGGAAGACGAAGAATAGATATAGATATATACAGATTAAGCTTTTGAGGATTCTATAGAAAAAGACTGATACAATATACATATATATTTATATAGAAATATATAGCTTCAATTTTGAGATAACTAATCGATTGTTTAGAAATATCATATTATTTATTGAATATAGATGTTTCGAATGTATTATCTCGATAGTTTCAATTTCATAAACGCGGAACTAAAAGGAACCCAAATAAAATAAATAAACGAGGAAAAAAGCAGAAGAAAAAGCGAAAGCCAAAAAAGCGTCGTGTTAATCGGACATAAAGGAAAGCAATTGCGGGAAATAAGAAAATTTTCTCAATCTGCCGAATAATACGCAGTACTTTTTTTATTGCCCATTCTTGTTATCTATTCTCAAAGGTTATATATACTTTCTTTAAACAAGAACAACTTCTCCTTTTCAGTTTATTAAAAAAGAATTTATTCACTAATATTGAAATCAGAAAATTGAGAGCTTCTCTCTACTACTACTACTATCACCACCATCAGTTCTTTTAGCATCCAATGAATTTGTTAATTAGAAATTCCATCATTGGTCAGAATGCCAATACTAAACTTATATTTTATAACCACACTAGAAATTTAATACTTAAATCATCTTTAGTAAGTTCTATAAGATACCCATTACAACCCAATTTACATGGTAATCTTAATTGCAATACTATAAATTATCAATTGGTGAATACTTTTATAAGATACAATTCAACTAAAACTGAAAAACCGAAACAAACCGAACCACAAATTGAAGAAAAGGCTTTGGAATCACTAGAGAAATCACCAACTACTGAATTAGTTCAAAAAGTACCTGAAGAACAACCTAAAAAATCACTTTGGGAAAAAATTAAACATGAAGCCAAACATTATTGGCATGGTACCAAATTATTGGGTTATGAAATTAAAGTATCTACTAAATTATTGGTTAAACTTATGGCTGGTTATGAATTATCGCGTAGAGAATCAAATCAATTACAAAGAACTATAGTTGATGTTGTTCGATTAGTACCTTTTGCAATGTTTGTTATTATACCTTTTGCTGAATTATTATTACCAATTGCGTTGAAAATTTTCCCAAATTTATTACCATCAACTTATGAATCTAAAACTGATAGACAAAAAAAGACTAATAAATTAAGAAAAACAAGAAAAGCTGCATCTCAATATATTAAGAAAACTATGGCTGAAAGTGGTGGATTAAGATTACTGAAAAAGATTACAGATCAAGAAAGAGAAAATTTTGTACAATTCTTTCATTGTGTTTCTTTAGGTAAGAATCCAAGCCGTGAACAATTAATTCAAGTAGCTAGATTATTTAAAAATGATCAAGTTTTAGATAATTTATCTCGTCCACAATTGGTTGCTATGTGTAAATATATGAGTTTAAGACCTTTTGGTACTGACTCCATTTTAAGATATCAAATTAGACATCGTTTATTGAATATTATTAAAGATGATAAAGTAATTGATTATGAAGGTGTTGATAGTTTAACCATTCCTGAATTACAGATAGCATGTCTGCAACGTGGTATTAAAACTAGCGATTGTTCACCTGCTAGATTAAGAGAAGATTTAGAAACATGGTTAGATTTAAGATTAAGAAAGAAAATCCCAAGCACTTTATTAATTTTATCAAGTGCTTATACATATGGTGATAAGGGGCATTCAATTGATTCTTATTATGATGCTTTGTTAGCTGTATTATCTTCTATACCTGACGAAGTTTATAATGTTGCTAAATTGGAATTATCTGATGACTCTAAATTGAAATTAGATATTTTGAAAGAACAAGAAGAAATGATTGAAGAAGAAAATGAAAGAGAAAAAGATACTGTTACTAAAGTTAAAGATGAGATTAAATTGGATGATTATGAAGATACTGCTAACGAAGGAACAAAATTTGAAGAAGATCCAGAAGACAAGGAAACCAGGGAAGAGTCAAAGGAAAACAAGAAAGCATAAACAAACTCACATATATATAGCCATTATTAAATCGACACTAGTTTGCCGTTATTTATTCCAAAAGTAAAAAAAGAAAGAAAAAAAAAAAGACAAATAAATATATATATATACTTATACATAACGACGAAAAACTAATTTTTGCCAGTAGAGCCAAACCCACCTTCACCACGATCGGTAGTATCTAATTCTTCAAGATTGATTTGTTGGATATCGGCATTAATAATTTTTTCCAACACCAATTGAGCGATTCTGTCACCTTGTTTAATTTCAAAATCTTTATCGCTATGATTGAATAAAACAACTTTAACTTCACCTCTGTAATCAGCATCAATTACACCGGCACCGGTAGAAATACCATGCTTGACAGCTAATCCAGAACGTGGTGCCACACGACCATAAGTACCAACAGGTACAATTATAGAAATATCAGTAGATACTAATCCTTGACCATGGGATGGAATAGTAGCTGATTCAGATGAATATAAATCATAACCAGCAGAAAGTATTGATCCTTTGGTTGGTAATTTACCTTTATCAGAACGTAAATATACTTTCAATGATGATGGGGCTTCTAATTTTTGTTTCTTTAAGGTTTGGTCTTCTGTTGTCATTGTTGTTTAAGAAAGAATGAAAAAGAGGACTTTTTTTCTTTTTGTTTTTCTTAATTTTTTTTCACGTCCTTTCAAATTTACTAGACGCGTATCAACTTTATCAAAAGTCACGTGTCTATATTTTCTTAAATTCTGTCCTCTATGTTAATACATATAAGAATCTGATTGAAAACATTCGTATAGCCGCATTTTCAAAACAAGTGGTATACCACACTCATCAATGACCACACTTTGATCAGTTTGTCCTGTAGAATTAACATTTGTTCTAATCATATAGACTTCTTTTTCATTTAATCGACGATCCAAATGAAATACATCACTTTGTTTATAAATACATTGATACAAAACCAATTGTACAAATAATATTAAAAAATCAGTAAATATCAATTGAATCAATCCTAATTTATATAATTTTATCCAATATGAAGTTGATGAATCTATATTTGGAGTTTCTTCACCTATAAATGAAATCAACCACCAAGTTCCGTGTCTCAATTTGCTTAACTCTTGGGTATCAACTATTGTTACCATCCATGTACATATAAACAAACTATGATACAATATCACAAAGATGGTTTTCAAATATAATAAATAACAATATTTATGAATAAATACTTGATATATCCTTTCCCTTGTATCAGAACTATCTTCATCCGTTACAAATGATAAGAAATTGGGCATTTGTGCATTGTTGGTGACTAATTTAGAATTAAGTAATATTTGTAATGATAAATGAAGGAAAACAGGAATCAAACAAGCCAAATGGCAATATTTTATAAATTGATAAAATACCAATATATAAATCAATGAATCGATATGAGAAATTATATCATATTGATGCCTTGTCTTGTTATAAATCAATTGTTTATTATCGAATTGTGATTTTTGTTCTAATTCTATTAATTCCGTCGCAGTCGTTGTTATACTAGATTGAGTATGTGAAGATGTTGCAATAATATGGGTATCTATGGGGTATGAACCCGGTAGATGATATATATTTGGCATTGATTAATGTATTAATACTTTGCCTTTGAGTACTATTTCGAGATCTGTGTGTGCCTCTCTCTCTCTCTCTCTCTCTCTCTCTCTCTCTCTAGTTTTTCTTTTTTTTTTTTTTGTAAAATATATTCAATAAAACTATAAAATACTATAATAAAATGACACAGTCAATAGAACTTCTTCTAAGCGAATAATGAACCAATATCAGCTGGCATTTCTTCAATTTGAGTAGAGTAGAATTTTTCAATTTCTCTCATCATACCAACATCTCTATCAGTAACAAAATTGATAGCAACCCCCTTTCTACCGAAACGACCACCTCTACCAATTCTATGAATATAGTTTTCTTTGTTAGATGGTAAGTCGTAGTTAATAACTAAAGAAACTTGTTGAACATCAATACCTCTAGCTAATAAATCGGTAGAAATCAAAATTCTTGAAGAACCAGATCTAAATTCTTTCATAATAGTATCTCTATCAGCTTGTGGTAAATCAGCATGAATAGCAGAAACAGTGAAATTTTGTTCTCTCAATTTGTTAGTTAAAAATTCAACTTTAGTTCTAGTGTTACAGAAAATAACAGCTTGAGTAACAGAAATAGAATCATACAAATCACATAAACAATCAAATTTATAATCTTCCAATTCAACATTGATATAAAATTGTTTAATACCTTCTAAAGTCAATTCATCTTTTTTAACTAAAATTCTGACTGGGTTGTTCATAAATTTAGTAGTGACTTCTAAAACATCTTGAGGCATAGTAGCAGATAACAAAACAACTTGAGTGGTTTCAGGTAATAATCTGAAAATGTTGTAAATTTGTTCTTTAAATCCACTTGACAACATTTCATCAGCTTCATCTAAAATAAACATTTTGATTTTATCAGTTTTGAAGTATCTTCTTTCGATCATATCCAAAACTCTACCGGGAGTACCAACAACAATTTGAACACCAGATCTAAAAGCTTCAATATCTTCACTCATGGCAGTACCACCAATGGAAGCATGAACAGTTACTTTCAAATACAAACCAATAGCAGTGATGACATTTTTAATTTGTAAAGCCAATTCTCTGGTTGGAGCTAAAATCAAAGCTTGAGTTGATTTTTCATTTTCATCGATTCTTTGTAATGCAGAGATAGTAAAAGTAGCAGTTTTACCAGTACCAGATTGAGCTTGAGCTAATACATCTCTACCTTCAGTTATTGGTAAGATGGCTCTTTGTTGAATGGCAGATGGTGTTTCATACCCATAACCAAAAATACCTCTAACAATATTTGGTTTTAAATTTAAATCATCGAATTTATAAACGACGTTATCGTAATTGGTTTCAATTAAACCTGAATCAATTTCAGTAATACCTTCAGATGCCATATTTTAATAATTGGTTTTGATAAAGAAAAGGAGTTTCAAAAAGAAAAAAAAAAAAAAAAATTTTTAAAGAATCAACAGTTTAACAATTAATTGATGAGCGTAGAGAGAAGTGAAAAATTAAAAGAGAAGAAGCGAAAAAAAAAAAAAAAAAAAGTGCATAATACACGACTCATTTTACTTATTTCTCAATCAATACATTTTCATGACCCTGTTAAAACATATCAATGGCAAATGCATCATTCTTATTCTACAGCCGTGTGACCAATGATGGCAAAATTACATTCATGATCCAAATTGACATATAGACTATAAAATATATAAAAGATAGAGTCATTTAATTATAAGCCCCACCCCCCGTATACATCAAGCTCCACCACAGATTAGATTTTTAGCTAGTTATGAATGACAAATATTATTAATACTACAGAATAACCGTTTCTCAGAAAGAAAGAAAAAAAAAGAAAGGAATATCTAGAATCGAAAGGCAGTTAATCAAATACTCTTTCCGTTCTATGATTTTTATCTTTAAATTCCCATGGGAAAAGTTTGGGTACTTCTACTTCTTCAGTTTCTTCCAAATATTCATCTAAATTCTCATCATCTTCAATTCCTTCTTGATCTTCATCATAAACTGTTTCAAAAGGTGATTCTCGGATTATTCCTTCTTTTGAAAATTCTTCAGTCATTTCATTGAAATCACTTACTTCTGCTGCTAATTCTTCTGGGTTAGGTGGTTTTACTTCAGGAGTTTCATCCTCTTTTGAAATGTCTATCTTTTCAATTTCTTGCAAAATATGAGTTGGTAAATAATCATTTCTAGTATCAAATACTCTTTCAGGTTCAACATATTTATGACCATATAAATTTGGTTTTTCATGGATTCCGGCTGGAGCAGATATTTCAGCCAAAAATTCATTCTCAGAAACTTCGTCTTCTACAAATAATTCATCTTCATAATGTGGTGTGTTTTCAATACAAGGTACCTCTTTAATCACTTCAACAGCTGGTTGTGGAGATGGTACATGTTCATCCCATTTATTTGTAAATGATTTAAAACTTACATCAAATTCTTCGTGTCTCTGTGAAACATTATGTTCTTCATGTTTTGGAGGAGGTTCCTTTGTTGGGTCCCACATTGCATCGACACTTGGTGGAACTTCATCATCAAATCGTTGGTAATTGGCTGGATCCAATAATGTATGAGGATCAGATGTATCAATTGGGAATTCTTCAAGTTGTTCTAGTTTTTTCACTACCGCTGCTTCTTTTTCTTTGTCGTCTTCTTCTTCAATTTCGACAACGTCTTCGCGTTTTTCCTCTTCAATTGGAACTTGTTGTCTATAAATAACATCATTTAGGGACTTTTCACCAAATTCTTCGATCCAAATTTTCCACCAATCTTTATGAATTCCGGATACATGAGAACTCAGTTTCCATGGTTTATAAGGACCAATGAAATGAACCAATTTCACTTGAGTAGTATTGTAATTAATATACAGTAATGCAGTCAATTGATAACGACCTAAAGTATCATAAGTAGTTTTCCAAACTTTTTCATCATGTTTTTGTTGTTCAGAACCATAATCTTCCAATTCTGCCTCAAAAGGTGGTTGTTCTAAGTGTGCCGGAAGAACCGGTGGTTGTTGGAAATGTTTAAAAGCAGGTAAATATTCATATTCAGCAGAAGGAGTGACATTATATAAAAAGGGTATTTTTATCCATTTAGAATCTTGGGTATGATTCACTTTTGATAAATCAATTACTTGTTTTTTTAATAAATTTTGTACCCAATCAGGTTGAGCATTAAAATATTGATTTAATAATCCTTGATCCGCACCATCAAATGAAACATCTGTATTAACTGCAGATTCTTGAACTAATGCTGCTAAATTTGTATAATCATCTAAATTTGGTCTCAATACAAAAACACCAGAATTGAAAATATCCGGAAACCCGCTATCTGGTGCTGCCAAAATTTTAAATCTTGGAAAATCCAATGCTAATAAATCTAAAATTGTACCGCCGTTAAGAGTGTTTGGTATTATAGGTAATGTATCTGAATCCAAATATAAAATCTTTTCATATTGTAATAAAGACCACAATTTAATTTTGGTAAAAGTTTTATCCAATTCCGGTCTTTTCAAATCAAAAGTTAACTTTTCAACAATTGTAGATTTAAGTGGAGATACATCAATTAAATCTTCATAATATTTCAGTAATAACAATAATTGGTAAGGAGTGAACTTGGATTTATCAATCAAAATACCTAATTTTATATTTGTGATTTCCGATTTGGATAAAAGATTATTCAATGTTGTTCCTAATACCAATGCACCGGCAAGGTAATTTTGATTATATAAAAGGGTAAAAATAGCAAATGTCATGGAATTGAAATATGCTAAACGTCTGCTAAGAAATTAGGGAAGGATGGTGAGGCAGGGGATATACCAAGTGAATGCTGTTTTATTAAAAAAATAAAAGACAATCTTTAACTAGTTTATAAAACACGATATTACGCAATAGAAAGGAAAGAATCAAAAACAGAGTTTTTTCTTCTCAGCTAAGGGGGAGTGTTGAATTGTTTATGGATATAACACTTTGGATATTAAGAAGGAAGAAGAGGAAAAAAAAATTGCAAGTGGTGGTTGGTGGTGCTGTGTGTGTGTGTGTGTGTGTGTGTATAATATAATATAGATATGTATTTATATATACATATAAATATAAATAATTATATTAATTAGAGAAAGAGGGGTGGGGGGTGGGTCGTAATTTATTTTTTTTGTTTGTTTTTCGTTTTTAATAATTTCCTATTTATCTAACTCACACAAAACCATACTTTTAGTGGGCATCCTACTTACCCATATCAAAATCAATATCATCCAACCAATAACTTCCAGAATTCATTCGGACTAAATTTTCCCGCCACGGACCATACCAATTATAAATAATTCTGCATATGCTGAGTAACATAAGATCCAATTATTCTCAATGTTCAATTTATACCTTCAAATAGCCACACTCAACAAAAAGAAATCTTTTTCTTGGAAACATTATCTGATTGCGAAAAGTCAAAATAGAAAGTTAGTTGATACCAAAAATAAAATAAATAGAACTAAAATAATAATGAAACATGTGGATAGTAATTTTTATTTTCTTTTTTTAGAGCCATACTAAATTAGTAACCACATTAACCAAAACCAGCATCTCGTTTAACTTCAACTTCTCGTGGGGGTTCTACAAATATTGATCGTATTTTGTACATCTATCTCCGAAAAAGTTTAAATATACAAACCAAAAGTCCAAAAAAAAAAAAAAGAAAGAAAAAAATTGTTTATTAATAATTAATGACAAATAGTAGGGATTGAACATTGGCGGTTTTTGCAATCAATAATAGTTTTGATCCTTTCGGTACCGACGACGGATATATGCAGTTGTTGTTTTTTTTGGGCTGCTGGTAATGACACCATTACTCAGGCTTGTGTTCTCGTTACACAAAACTTAACATTTGGTACATACAATAACATTCATAGTACTCAACATAAAGAGACTCATTCACACAGTCCACCATATACAACAATATTGTTTCTAACTTAACAGACGTCTTGATTCTACAACTAGTATCTCTGTTTTGATATGACATTAAATATACAAATTAGAAAAATATAACACACACACAAATAATCTTCATCTCTAATGTATTATATATATATTATAATTCCCAAAAAACTTTCTTCTTAAACCCTTAACGAGAGTAAGACCAGACATTTTTCAATAAACCATCTTGTTGAGCCAATCTGTTTAAAGAATCATCAGCTTCACCTCTACCTCTGACGTAACCACTTAAAGCGTAAGTGATGTTTTCACCTTGGATGGCTCTACCTTCTTCATCAACTTTAGCAATTGAAATTTGAACAGAAGCATGATCTTTGGCTTTGATGATTCTGTTGGTAGCAGAACATTTTCTTGGAACATATAATTCAACCTAAAAAAAACCATGTTAGTACGACCGTCTTCAATTTAACTAAACAAAATAGATGAGGTCAGCCCTTCAAGGTACTGGTCCTGTTTCTTTTTTTAAAATAAGGTGTATTCATTATTTGAACATTTCATTTTCATATTAATATTTTTTTTAATGATCTTTGATCACATTATCTTGAAATAAAATACACCTCTCTACCCGTTCATTCATTATTTTCCCATTATTTACATACTAATTGACCTTTATCGTTTTCCATCTTGACTTATTTGTATATGATATAATGTATTTGGAACTTTTTTTTTTCTATACAATTTTTTTTTCAACAAAGGTGCGATACACCTGAAAATTAAAAAAATTGTGTGCAGTTGTTACCAAAAAAGTAAAAATAACACACGACCTTTAGGGCTATAGCCCTATTGTGATTAGATAGTGCACTCTTATTTATTTATTTATTTATTTTTGCAACCAGTATCGATCAACATTGTATATTATATATATTCTATTATTTTAAGGCTAATACAGCTACACTTTCAACATGATGAGTTTGTGGGAAAAAATCAAATCCTTTAATACTTTCAACGTAATATTGGTTTCCATTAGTAGTATGATTAATAAACCACTCAATATCTCTTGCTTGCGAATGAACATTACAACTTATATAAACAATCTTTGCAGGATGATAATCAGATAATTGATTCAAGAAAACTTCATCGCATCCTTTTCTTGGAGGATCTAATATCACTGATGTTTGGTTATTTGGAGTATCTATGTTGGCAAAAATCTCCTCAGCTTTACCAACTATGAATTTTGTATTTTTAATATTATTTTTTTTAGCATTTATTTCAGCAAACTTGATTGAATCTGCCGAAATTTCAACACCTATCACTTTGGTTACATTCGATGAGCAAGTGATTGAAAATAATCCTGAGCCACAATATGCGTCAACCAAATAGTTTGGTTCCGTAGAAGATAAAGATAATTTAGATTTAACATAATCTATAATTATAGGTAAGATTGAATTATTGTTTTGAAAAAATTCACCTGCTGAAAACTCAAACATATAACCTGAAATATATTCATGGACAACTTGTCTTGGTTCAGTCACACAAGTTTTAATTAACTTAGTATTTTCTGACGTGACTTCTAAAGTTGATATTTGTCCATCTTCATCTCTTGATCCTTCTCTTATTTCCATATCATCTGTTTCAATCTTAGTATCTTCTCTTAATAAAATAGTGGCAGCTTTGGTATAATTAACATATTCTTTAGCGAATCGTTTTCTTTCATTTTCTAAACCTTTGTTAATTATTTTTGTACCGATATTACATTCTTCTATATCGATGTTGGTACCTTCAGGTCCAAAATTCGATTTTCTCCAAGTAGGTCTACCTTTGGATGAAATACCTAAGTTTGGTGCGGTTGCAAAGTCCTTTCCAGTTTTTTTATTGGGTATAACAAAATGGGGAGTTAATTTAGTACGATAGTTATAAACTAATGGGGATTCTTGAGTAGGTAATATTTCTGGGATTTTATTTTCAGATATTAAATTACGTGCAAAAAATTTGTATGCATTTAAAATTGTATTTTTCTTAATTTCCAATTGTTCAACGTACTCCAAATTTTGAAATTGACACCCTGAACATTTCCCAAAATACCTACAATTTATTAATTCATTCTTCCTTATGGTCGATGACTTGATAATTTCTAATAAATCCGATTCAACATAAGTTGGATGGGTTTTGTATACTTTTATAGTGACAATATCATCAGGTAAACCAAATGGGATAAGAACAATTTGTTTTTTAGCTGGTTCAACTCCAGGGATAATCGCCATAGAGTCACCATTTGATAATAATTTTAAAACTTTGACATCAGTGATTATTCTATTATTATATTGTTCAAGTACTTCAGGATTGTTTAAAACTAACGTCATGTCATTAGTAATATCCTCTCTGGTCAACCCTTGTTCTTCCAATAATTCATCTATTTCTAATTGTAATACACCTAATGGCGATGTTTCATCAATATCTTTATTTTTGTATCTTTTTATTCTTTGTCTTTTACCTCTTCTACCCCTTTTGGATTTTTTAATTTCTGTGACTTCATGAAGTTCTTCATTAAGTCTTTTCTTATCTTCGATGACTTCCGCAACCATTGTTCAAATATATATTGCTAGATAAAATAAAAAAAATGTATAATACAAAACAGTCTATAAACAATTTTTTTTTCACAGTGTCTGTCTCTTTAGTCGCGCGATGGGGTGGGAGTATCATTAGTATTATGTAATCATAAAAAACATTTTGTTAATTGGATCAAGAAAAAAATTAAAAATAAAAATAAAAATAAAAATAAAAATAAAAAAAAAAAATAAAAAATAAATAAATAAAAACAGACACGACTTTTCTTTTTTTGTTAATTATTATTATCATTATTTTTTATGTCGGTGTATTAAACTTATCAGGTATATTCACAACCAACCACAGTAATGGTTTCCTTTTGATAACTCCGTTCTTATTGAAACTTCTGTGACGTTCCAACTCTTGTATGACCTCATCTTCAGTATAACCTTTACTAGTACCTATTTCAACCGCTTCATATATTTTCTTTCTTCTTAAGTAAGTTCTTGATTCAGTTTCATTTCTCCATTTAGTCCCATATTTATCTTCTAAAGATTTCAATGATGGTTTATTATTAATTCCATATGCATATTCTTTCCAAATTTCAGATATAGATTTAAGACTTCTTTCCAATTTACCTTGTGGCACTTCTACTCTATCAACAGACAACTCGTTCTTATTAAGATCTGTCTGTTTCCGTTTCTTAGATTTCCTCTTTGTAGTTTCATTTACATCATTAGTATTAGCTTCGTGATGGCCGTTATCTAAATCATCCATAGTATCAATTTCAGAATCAAAATTAAAAGATGAAGCAGTTGGCTGATTTGGTGGTGGCCGTGTTTGATTAGGTGCTTCTCTTAATGAAGATGCCATCATGCCACCGTTTTCACGTGGTAAAAGAAATTGAGCAGCATTCGCCTCATTATTGGTCGGAGAGGTTTGACTCTGTCCTGATCTTTCATCACCCATTAAAGGAGGCATTGGAAGTAAATAGGACTGATTATACCCATTCCCAGAAATATTATTTCTTGTTTGTTGGGTTGAATCTCTTCTTAATTGGTCTTGTTCTTGCTGATCTCCCTTTGATGATTTTCTTCTTTTCCTTCCTAAACGATTAGCTGGGTTAATGGGTGTCTTTTCATAGATTGCATTTGAATTGCTGTTATTCATATTTCTCGATCCGAATGGTCCAACATCAAAAACGTATGACGATGCAGGGTTGGGAGATGCATTAGCGGGTGATCTTAATGTTAGATTCCTTCTTGTGATATTGTCCACATCATCATCAAATTGAGGAGCTTGGTTGCTTCCAGGTACACTTAATGAAACTTGTGGTGATTGAAATTGTCCATGAGCTGTTGGTGGATGTGTTGATGTACCAGATTGGAGATGCTGTGGTGGTGGAAGCAGTTGTTGTTGATGAGAAAGACTTTCTGATGGCTCCAGTTGTGGTTGTGGTGGCGGTGGCGGTGGTTGTTGATGGTTCTGTACACTTGATGATCCAGTAGATATTTCTTCAATCTCTTTGCTTAATTTATTTAGATGTTTTGTAAATACTTCAAATGCTCTGGTTTGGCTATTTTGAGTAAAATTTGCATTATTACCTACTGCGGATATATTATTTTGAGAAATCTGAGCCACATGATGATTTAAAACATGGAAGTCCACTTTCAAATGTTCTATTGAGTCTTGTAAAAATGACATCTTTGCCATAACTTGGTTGAACTGTTCATTCTGATATTTTGTGAATTGGTTCTGTAGATTGTCAATTATACTATATAAATCATTAATAGTACGATTCTTGTGACTTCTGCTTTTGGATTTGCCTATAGCATTATCAGCACCATTGTCATCGTCATTATTGACAGGGACCTGAGGTAAATTGTTTCCATTGGTATCATTTACAGATACGTTATTTCGAGTCGAAACGCTGTTTGAAGGGGGGCTATTGTTATAGTAGATCCCTGAAGTAGATTCTTGATTATCAAAAGTTTCATTCATTTGGGGAATTGTTAAATTTACAATAATACAATAATAAAAAAAAATGCTTTATAATGAAATATAGTACAAGTTTGAAAGATGGGTTGTTATTGACGCTGTACAAAAATGATGAGTCAATATAAATGTTTCTAAATTTAATTGTTTAACCTGTTTCCATAATAATGGTAATTGTTATGTTTAATCCAAAATACAGTTTTATCTCTAATTTGGTTATTCAAAAGTTTTAAAACAATGTATATGTTGTGACTTTCAATTTTTTTTTATTTTTTTTTTTGGTAATGGAAAACGTCTGTTGATTTTTTTTTTTCTTTATTTGTTGTCTCCTTTTTTTCTGTCTTTTTTTAAAAATAAAATCCCTTACAAGGTGCATGTTCAAGGCTGTCTGGGTAATTGCATCGTATATTAAAAGAATAGCGTATAGAATAACAACATGTTTTTGGTTTTAAATTATTCCAGAAACAATTTTGTGTGTTAATCTCAACACCCTTTTGGATATTCAATATTCTTTCTTCAAAAGGTGCCACATCTACATTTACTGTAACTAGTTACAGGGTTGGGGGGTGCTGGAGGGATGAGAGAAAAAAGACGTTAAATTTGTTTTGTGTTTCGGGTATAGTCGCTTATCGAACATAGTCAACATAAATACATCTATAGATTAAGATAGCTACTAGCTAAAGCAAAAGTCCAAACAGAAGTAAATGATATTCCAGCGTAGATTATCAATCTCCCCACAATTTCAACATCATAACGATCTCTAAAAACTTGACTATTGTATTTCTTTGGTAATACAGCACTGGGGGTGGTTTTATTTTCATTATAAGATAACATTTCATAATAATCGATTTCATCACCAGGACCAACTTCATCTTTCTTTTTGTGATCTGTAACACCTTTAATAAAATTATTCAAATCACCAATTCCCATACTTGCATCATTTGAAATTGACGTAGATCTAATGTTTCTGAATGATGTTTTGGTATGAGCAGTAGATATATAACTCTTTCTTGGCAAATACACACCAATAAATTTATAAATTGGAGGCAAGATCGTGAAAATGACTGGTTTTGATAAACTCTTCCAAGTGATCACTAGCAAAACACCCAAAATAAAACGAAACACAAAATTAAGTGCTCCCGCATCATAATTAAACGGAATCAAGTAAGGATCTTCAAAATTATTCATTGACAGAAAATATTCGGTTTTATAAGCTACTAAATGAGATAAATCCAATCCAATCAAAACTCCAATAAATGCAACTGAATCGTCAAAACAAGGACAGTCATCAACCGGTTCTGAATGAACATGAATTAACATTACAAATATAGCAATGATGATAATCGCACTTGCAATGGTTCCAAGTCCATTATTGAATAATAATTCATCCCAATATCCTCCAAGATAGTATCTAAACAAGAATAATGCCAGTCCAACTGAGCCGCCAACAATCACATCCAAGAAACCATGCATTCCACAATACAACCTTCCAAATATCAACGATGAATAATATAATGCCAATCCAGCTATTAGTATGTAATAGGTTGTATGGGAAATATTTTCCAATGACATGATACGTACTAATAATATCAATGACACTGCTGTTGCATTGGCCAGGTGTGAAGAGGGAAAGCCATATTCCTGGGTGGTATAAGATGACATAGTTATACGGTGTAAAGGTGGAGATCTTGGTCTTGGTAAACAAAAATAATCTTTCAAAAACCCAGTGAAATAAATGCCCAATCCTAAAACATATACTAAATCTCTAGTTAAATAACTTTCACCAAACCAAATAGGTGGTGGTAACATTAGCACATAAAATGTATGGCTAGCTAAATTAGCTGTCCATGCAAAATAAAAATCAAGAATGGAACATCGTAAAAATGATTGCAATTTAGCTAAATAAATAGTCTCTTCACGAATCAATGGTAATAACAATGACCTCAATTTGTATCTGAAAGGAGACAATTTGGATCTATAATGATCGTTAGGATGATTTCCAGCATCGCCAGAATGATCTGGTACTTTGGGACTTAGTTCTGGAGCGTTGGTTTTATCCTTCTTTCTGCTGTGAACATTTGTGGTGCTTAGAGCTTCTGATTCTGGAGGCATCATGATAAATATATTAAACAAAATTATAGCCCTCGGGAGATGGAGAAATCTGAAAATATATCTGCACTGGTTAGATCTCTTTAATTTTTTTTTTTTTTTTGGTTGGTTTGTTTTTTTAACTTTTTTCTTTTTTTATTTTTTTATTTCGAATTTCATTTGTACAACCGACTCACATACAGGAGCACAAACCCACAGTCTGCAAAGTCAAAAAAAAAATGTGTATGTCAATGGGATTATTAGTGATTAACTTGGATTTGGGTTGCAATAGTCCAAGCACGAATAACATAAGTTTAACCGAGATTTAAAGGGTTGCGTTAAGAATGAAAAATACTGGCATTTTGGCGCTACCATATCGTGTTTTGTGTCTAAAACGCGTCACTATCTCATCACGAAGTGGCTGTGCAAAAAGTTCGTCAAAATGAACCAGCATTAGGCTTTTATATTAATAGAAGTTCTTTGCCTATCTACTTATGTTATCAAAGTATTATTATAAGAATCTAGTTTTTTTTTTTTTTTTTACAAGTTTTCGCGTAAATATTATATTGAAATTTATGGAATCTTCTAAAATCTACAAAACAACTTTAAACAATACTAAATACTTTTTTACATGCTCTTCTATAAAATTACACACTTTTTCTTCTTCTTTCTTTCTCTTGTAAATGCAAATTCATCTTGATTGTATGGAGATATATTTCCATTATTTTGAGTATTCCCAAAACTTCCGTAAGGGTTTTTCACATAAGTATCTTCTTCTAGTGGCTGATCCAATAATATAGCTGAATCATACGATGTATTCTTTAAATGACCTTTTCTATTATTGGATACATTCGAATAATTTCTTGAATGGTGTCTAGAATGTGTATTTGAATAATTCCCACTCCCTCCATTACTGCCTCCCAAAGCTCTACTGATTCTTTTTCTCGAACTTGATGTCTTTTCGTATTGCTCTTGCAACTCCATATTTCTTTGAAAATGATTCAATGCAAAATTAAAAACAGTTCTAACATTAAACATGGTTTTGGCAGATGAAAAAATCAATCCAATTGCTCCAATTTCCTTAGCTACTTTGATAGCTGCTTCATGATTTATATCAGAAACCAAATCAGTTTTTGTACCAACTAATATTATAGGGATTCCAGGACAATAATGATTCACTTCCGGAAACCACATATCTCTAACATTTTCTAAACTTACATGATTATCAACTGAAAAGCAAACTAATAATACATCCACATCAGGATAACTTAGTGGTCTTAATCTATCGTATTCTTCTTGCCCCGCAGTATCCCAAAGTGCCAATTCTATAGTTTTATCATTTGGTGATTGTACTGCCGTGACATAATTTTCAAAAACTGTTGGTACATATATCGAAGGAAATTTATTCTGTGAATATGCTAACAATAGACACGTCTTACCACATCCACCATCTCCAACAACTACAATTTTCATGTTATAATTGGTTTTTTTATTTGATAATTTATGTTCTTTATAATCAGGAATATAGGGATCTTGTTGAATAATAACTACTGGTGAGTTGCTATTTTGTTGATAGTAATCTTGTTTTGTTTGAACAACTTCATAGGGATTATAATTTGTTTCCATGGTTGAACTCTGATGACTTCTGGGAGATCCCATATAGGCAGACTGTCTTTTTCTAGCAGGTGATGCCATCTTGTAATATATATATATATATATATATCGTGTTTATAACAATTAGCTAAATGATAAAGAAAGGTGCTAAATTTTTAAAAAAGAAAATAAAATCGCATTTATACCACCAGGTGTCGGTGTTGATAGAACAGACAAAAAAAAAAAAAAGAAATCGATTTGTCCCCCTGTGTTTATTTTTTTTTTTTTTTTTTTTATTATTATTAAGATCGAAAATTTCATTATTGTTACTAAAAATAATATTTAATACAACATAATGACGCACAAAATATTACGTTCCTTACATTAATATTAAGATATCATTCTGAATCTGCTAATCTGTTACTCTACTTGTAAATCATGGTAAGCGGTTTTATTTTTCTGTTAAATACTAATTTGATCTACAAACATTTTAAAATTTAGCCGGAACAGGACCGAAATCTTTGAAAAGAGTTTCAATAGAAGCAGCCTTCATTAAGTTACCTTTAACTTTCAATTTACCATTCATAAACAATTTTTGTCCGTTAACTTTACCATCAGCCATTTTTATGAAATCAGCATCTCTCATGGAAACCAGGAAATCACCTTTTGGTGTTGGTCCGTCAGCTGAAGCTTTTTGAACAGTAGATTTGTCTTTGAAATCTAATACCCAGGTTTGTTGTTTACCTTCTTTGTTCTTGACAGTAATGACAATAACAGCTTTTACGGTACCTTTGGCAATTTCTCTGATCATTTCCTCTTTCATACATTCATTCAAGTATTCAAAGTAGTGAGAGGCTTGGAAACCTGGAGCGGCAACTGGAGATTCAGACATTATTAGTGGAAAAGTTTACATGTTATAATAAATTTAAATTAGATTTAAGGAAAGATAATGGCACTTTTATATCAATATTATTTGGTAGAGTTTTCAAGTGGAGTAGCATATTGTTACACTAGGGAACATAAATAAGGTTGGCATGTGAATATTATTTTGCGTCATTTATAGGTACGCACAACTTCTCCGCTCTTTTGTTTTCTCGGAGTTCTTACCTATATTTTACACTTGGTAGCTAAATAAAATAAGGATTGGCGCCAAACAAAAAAAAAAAAAGTGGAGTAAGCTAGCATAGCTTATTTCTAATACTGGTATAAATAATTGGAAGTGCTTCCCACGGTTTCATTATCAATGGAATTTCGAATTCTGATCCTGTGACTTTGGTTTCTTTATCTTCAACATTCTCTAGTTTAATTTTCACTCTAAGATTTGGGTCAAATGAGGTGCCAATATATTCATTTTTGTACACTCCGAGGTACCCTAGTTCTGTTAGAGATTCACTCGTTTTCAAGAATCAGCCTAAGTTTTACTAAATCATCACTTTGTGTCTAATGCCTTTGGATCCGGTGGTCTTGTAAATACCTTATAGATGATGTTATACTGGTACTACCAGTTAGGTTTTTTTGTTTTTTTGTTTGTTTGTTTGTTTGTTGATCTTTCGTACAACCAACCTGGATCTTGGATCTATGCATTGTTCAGTACTATGAAATTTGCAACACAGTCTCCTTGAATTTACCTTCATCACGTATGGTACAGTCTTTGCACAGACTAATTCTACATTGGACTACAAGATTTGTCTCTAGTTGGTAGCAGCATTTATCGTTCCAAAAAAAAAAAAAAATTGTGTCGACCCTAAGTAGATCGATGATGGAAGACGTATAAGGCTTTTTAGGATATTATTAGCAAATTGCTTAACTAGTAGAATACATATTGGCTTTGTACATAACTCCCACAGCCAAAATCGAAGCGAACAAAGTTTAGATACGCAAGAAAACAATACAAGTTGACCACAAATGATTTACATAATAACAACTACACACATTTTAGGGTTATCTTTTTTCTTTTCGTGTATACAATAAAAATTTTCCGGTACCCCCACGACTGACCCCGCCTTAGTCAGAGTATTATTTGTCCGAAACTTATTCCAGCCAATGATATTTGTTGCCGCTGGGAATCTGGAAGAAAGTATTCCAGCGTGTTGTTTTCAGTGCTCTTCCAACAAGAGCATCTCCCACTTTGTAATGGTTAACTGGGTTTTACTCTATTATGGTGTTTATGGTAGATGTGATCTTTTTTTTTTCGTGACTGTGGAGTTCCTTTAGTCCCTAGCAAGCAAACACGACTAAATTAAACGTTTGTTTGAAATTTCTTTTCCTTGCCTGTATGCGAGATGCATATTTTTTTTTTTTCTTATATTGCGAGGTGTCTAAGAAATTCTTCACACGTTTATTAACCAAAATTTTTCACAGGTTTTATTTAAAAACAAACCAAAAGTAGGCCGGGAGTTTTTTTTTTTTGCTTTTTCCAAAACAACCATGTCTCTAAGTAAAAACATTTATGAATTGGCTGTTATCGGAAACTCTTTTATTAAAGTTTTTGAAGGATCTACCAAAGTAATACAACATGAGGCTAAGCGATGGTATGATAATAGTTTTGTTTCTAAAACTATACGAGATTCTTGCGACCACTCACAACCAATGTATGATGAAATGCATAACATATCAAATACGATAAGAAAAACTACTCCAATAAATCAAAATGAAAACCCATTCCAAAGTTCTTCTCAAAAACGAAACTATTCTACAAAGTCATATACACCAGGTGATGAAGTTGAGTTGGAAACACAAGTCGTTTCCTCAAATATTCCCGAATTAAAACCTAAAATGAAGAAAACTTTTGAAATGTCTCAAAGTGAAGTCCCAAGTAGTAGATTAGCCCGTATTTTCCATTATGGGTCATTGGCTGCCGGTATTGGTATAAATGCAGCAACTCAAGGTTTAAGACATTATGCTTCTGGTAACGCTGAAGCAATCTCAGTCAAATCATTAGTTTTATCACCACAAAATATTGAAAGAATGGCCAGGAAATTCTCTAAAATGAGAGGTGCTGCGTTAAAACTTGGACAAATGCTTTCTTTTCAAGATGCATCTATTTTACCTAAGGAAATTCAGCAAATTTTATTACGTGTACAAAATTCAGCTCATTATATGCCGCCAGGACAATTGGAAAGAGTTATGGTTGCTGATTTAGGATTGAATTGGCGTGAACGTTTATTCACTTCATTTGATGATGTCCCAATCGCTGCAGCTTCTATTGGTCAAGTCCATACAGCTGTTGCTGATGATTTAACTCCTATTGTTGTTAAAGTACAATATCCAGGAGTTGTCAATTCTATTGATTCTGATTTGAATAATATTCTAATGTTAATGACTGCTTCCTCCTTGTTGCCTCCTGGTTTATTTTTGGATAAAACAATTGCAAATGCAAGAGTTGAATTGAAGTGGGAGTGTGATTACATTAGGGAGGCACAAAACTTGGTTAGAATGAGAGATTTTTTGAAAGATGATAATGTTTTTGAAGTTCCAAGAGTCTTCCATAACCTTTGTGGTGAGCATGTTTTGACCATGGAAAGAATGAGAGGTGTAGAAATTGTTAAAGGAGATTGGGATCAAAGTACTAGAGATTGGATTGCTACTCAAATTATGAGATTATGTTTATTAGAACTTAAAGAATTTAAATTTATGCAGACTGATCCAAATTGGGCCAACTTTTTATATAATGAAAAGACTCATAAGATTGAATTATTAGATTTCGGTGCCGCTCGCGATTTCAGTGATCATTTCATTGATAATTATGTTAAATTATTAAGAGCAGCTGTCAAAAAAGATCGTACAAAAGTTGAAGCAATTTCTAAGGAATTGGGGTATTTGACTGGTTTAGAATCTCCACAAATGGTTAAAGCACACGTTGATTCAGTTATGTGTCTTGGTGAAGCATTTTCTCCAGTTGACAATAATGGTCAACCATTCAATTTTAAAAAACAAACCATTTCTGATAGAGTAAGAGGAAATGTTGGGTTAATGTTGAATGAAAGATTAACTCCGCCACCAGAAGAGACTTACTCATTACATAGAAAATTGAGTGGAGTTTTCTTGTTGTGTGCTAGATTGAATGCTACAGTTCCATGTGAGGATTTATTCAGAGAGATTATTGGATATGAAGATTAAGAAAGTTTTATGATTCTATAATGAAAAATACGATAGATTTGTATATCAGTATGGTAATGAATGTAAGAGAAAAAGTTTATAGTTTTAATGTATAATTATATTGGTGACAATTCGTAATAAGTAGTAATTCTCGCCAGATTTCGGAATAGCTATGAGACAGATACAAAAAAAAAAAAAAAAAAAAAGAAAAAATGAAACCCCCTTTCCATAGAGAACTACACAAACATATATGGGCAATTATGGTGCAACGAACAATTATGATGACTCTATTGATACTCTTGATGAACGTCAACCGTTATATAATGGTTTTAAAGTAAGATCCGATGAGAATATGCCTCGGGCTGTTATAAACAGGCAAAATTCAGTAATTATAGCAAACACAGGCGAAAGAGTACATCGTTCAATCACATTTACAACACCTCAAGATATATCAGCTGAGAATTTATCCATACTACCTTCGCAGAATTTTGTATCGCAACATATAATTAATCCCATTTCGCTAATGTACCACAATGAAACAATTTGGAATGTTTTTAAATGCTCAATGGCCTATTTTTTAGCTTCACTTGGTGTCTATTATACTCCGTTTGATGAATTTCTTGGGTCAACAGATTCTAAGCATGTTATTGCAACTGTTGCAGTGTACTTCCATCCAGCTAGAACCAAAGGGTCAATGACTCAAACATTGATGTTTGTGGTTATTTCAATTACATACAGTTTTACAGTTTCACTAGGCTGTCGATTCATTTCGTCATTCTTTTATCGAGAGGGAGAAGATGAAATAAGTCATATAATTGACTTAATAATTAGTTCAGTTGCATTAGGTATAATTTCATTTATGAAACAAAAAGTCAACAAACAAACTTTCAATACTGCATGTTCATTGGCTTGTATTTCGATTGTGGCATGTATTGTGAAAGAAGGGAGTATGAACTCTGAAAGTGTACCATTAAAAAGAATTTCGTCTACATTTCAAGTGGTTGTCAGTGGTTGTATAATCTCCGTGGCTTGTTGTTATCTTATTTGGCCAATGAGTGCAGTAAAAGAATTACAGAAAACCCTTAATGAGTCTTATAATTTGTTTTCCCAAGTGATATCTATATTGGTAAGAAGATTTGTGGCAGGTGAACAGTTTACACCCAAGGATAATGAAATGCTTGAAAAGTTAAAGAGCAACATAAAATATTTATCTCAATATTTAGAAGAAGCACAATATGAGTTAGGTATCACTGGTAAAGAAGAAGAATGGTTGTTTTTAAAAGAATTAGTTGACTCAACAGTATCATTAGCTAGACATTTACAAGCTTTAAGCGCAGCGACTAGAATGCAATGGACTTTGCTACATGAAAATGAATTAAGTGGAACACCAAGCTTTGAAAGCTTTTCAACTGGTGATATTCAAACATCTTTATCAGTATTGAATATGGCACATAGTATGGTTGAATCCGAACAAGAAGCACATAATTCACTGCAATTATTTGATTTATTCGTTTATTATCTTGCGCCTTCTATTAAATCATTGGTCTTTACAATTAAAGGAGTCCTTTCTGAAGTACCTTTTGAGAATTTCAGTGATGAAAATGCAAATCGATTTGCTTCTACAACGACTTTGCAATCTTCTTTAGAAAGTGCAATTAAATTGTTTGAAGAAAAGCAACGAGAATCCTTTGACAAGTTGTACAATCAAAATATTTTTAAACAAAATGTTGAATTTCATTTTAAAACGGATCAAGAAGAAGTAGCAGCTTGTTGTGGAAACTTTGCGTCGTTGTTGTCGCAATTTGCATCTGAATTATTGAAGTTTATAATACTTTGTGAACAATACGATAATGTTTGTTTAAGTCCACGATCTTGGAATTGGTTGAAATTTTGGAAACGTAAGAAGTCACCAAAAAAATCGCAAGAGAATACTCTTCATGCGGCAATTGATGATTTAAGAGAACAATACGGATTGGGTCCAACTACGCCACCAATTAGTAGATCATTTATTGGAAGATTAAACTATAAAATATGGACGATGTTGAAAGTTTTGCGACGCACAGATGTGCAATTTGGGATCCGAGTAGGTTTGGGTGCTGCATGTATCGCATCGTTTGCATTTCTACCAGTTTCAAAGGATATTTTCATTACTTGGAGAGGAGAATGGGCATTGACAATATATTGTATAATGATGAACAAATCACTAGGAGGAACAACAATGACTATAAAATGGAGGATAATAGGTACATTCCTTGGAGCGTTTGCATCTTTTGCAATTTGGAAGATTACCGATGCCAATGTTTACGCCTTGTCTTTGACTGGCGTTTTAATTGCTATTCCATCTTTTTATATAATTATTTATTGGAAGAAAAACAATGCATTTGGAAGATTTATATTATTGACTTACAATTTAACCGCATTGTATTCCTACAGTATGATTCAAAAGGATTCAGAAGATGATAACGAAGGTGGAGAAAACCCTATCATTGGAGAGATTGCATTTCATAGATTTGTTGCTGTTTCAGTAGGTATTGTGTGGGCACTAATTATGGCTACTTGGTTTTTACCGAATAGTGCTAGAGTTAGGTTAAAGAACGGGTTATCTGTTTTATGGTTGAGATTAGGAGTTATTTGGAATAGTGATCCATTAGAGTATAATCCAACTACAAAGCGGCTTGTTGGATTCAAAGCAGAAGAAGGTACTAACAAGTTACTTGCTGAATGTGAAACTTTATTGAAACAAGCTCCAGTTGAATTTAGATTGAAGGGCAAATTTCCCGTTCAAGTATACTCCAAATTAATTAAGGAGACATCAGCTATAATTGATGCATTTCAAAATCTAGATTTATTACTTAAAGTTAACCCATTACTTTCTACTAATGAAGAATTTGTTTTCAGATATATAGAAGTGGAACGTGATGAAGTTGAACAACGAATTTTTTTAGTTTTTTACATGCTTGCAAGTGCCATGAAATTAGGAATTC
>JAKTXM010000119.1:9473-30995 GCA_030582575.1 Candida buenavistaensis | reverse complement strand
AAGTGAATGTTTTTGAAATGTTCGTCTTCAACATGTTGTAAACAATAAGTTTTATCCCAACCAGTAGGGAAAACATCAAAAGAAATTTGACCACCAATTGAATAAGTCAAACCAAAATCTGGGAATTCTTTCTTTAAAGCTTCAACCATAGTAGCTCTAACCTTGTGTTCCAAATCGTATTTTTCATATTCATTTCTTTCATCAGTGGAAGCATTTCTACCGACTGGTGAAACGTTAATCATACCATTTCTGAATTCAATAAAAGTACCTCTTCTAATTGGAAGGTCAAGGTCAGATAAATATCTCAAAATGAATTTAACCAATTTGTTGTATTTTTCATTACCAATCCAGTTAATGAAAGATTGAGAAGCCAATTCTTTACCGTTTTTATAAGCGGTCAATCCGTTTTCACTGAAACAGTAATCAAAGTCATGTAAAACGTTTGGTCCCAATTGTTCAACTTGTTTGGATAAATCGGAACCACCAACAAAACCAATAACAACTTTTTTACGCAATTTTTCCAAAGTTTTCTTCATTTCATCGGAGATTGTCAACCTAGCTGGAGTTAAAGTACCGTCAACATCGAATAAGACTAAAGTGGATGGGTCTTCTTTGTTAGTAAAGGACATTGTTAAGTCTGTTAGAATCTTAAAGAGAAAAATTAAAGAAATGTATGTGTTGTATTATTTTTATTTTTTCTTTCTTCTTTTTTTTTTTTTCTTTTTTTCTTTTTTTCTTTTTTTCTTTTTTTTTTCTTTCAGCATACAGAATATCGAAAACTGCGAACACGCACTCAGATTTCAGATTAATAATTTGAACCCCAACGTGTCATAGACGACCAAAAAGCGCGTCGCTGACTTAATACTAATAATAGAACAAAGCAACACTAGCTTCTAAAATGTAACAGTCTTTACTATTTTTGAGTTCTATAATTACACTTGAGAAACAATTATATATGTATATATATATATATATATATATGAAAACAAGGTACTATTTTATTAACAATTATTTATATATTAAAACAAGACGCTATTTTATTAACAATTATTTATATATTAAAACAAGACGCTATTTGATTAACAATTAATCACCTCCTAAATTAGATCTAATCTGAACCCTTTCTTCTCGTATACTCATCGATCGCCTTTTCCTGAGCAGCAGTCACATAATTTAACAAATTCATAGCAGTTTCATCATCATAAGTATATTTGACGAAAAAGTATTGAATCCATAAATGAATGGAGAAAAATATGGTTGAAATACAATATCCAACAAATATCAATGCCTTAACTATACATTTCTGTCTTTTTACCAGCTCTGTTTCAACCTCTTCTTCACGTTCAAGTTGTTGTCTATGTAGTCTTTGTAATTGTTGTATTTCTTCTTGTTGTACTGGATCAAAGTTTGAATCTGCCGATGGTGCAGTAAATTCAACTACGTTATTCCAAAACTCACTGTTCTCTAATTCATTTCTATTAATAGTGTGGGTTGTGTCTTGTTCCATCATGTGTTTAATCTGTAATGTGGAGTTAAAATGCGCAATTCTCTTTTATGTTTATATTTTTTTTTGTAGGCGGACAGGGAAATTAAAAATCAAGTTGAATTGATTTGAACTCCACGACCGATAAGTGATAAAAAAAAAAAAAAAAAAAAACCAACACCGGAATTACTTCTTGTTTTTATACCGTTCTCGATAAGATTGGCGCCATATGCTAACGGTTAATGAGTAGATTGTGTTACCCGTCGTTACTAGAAAATAAAAGCATTTGGCATGTGAAAAAATAAAATGAAAAAAAAAGACGAAAAGAAACTTGCAAATCGCCTGCAACATACCTAGTTAGGAAAAATATCTTTTCTACACGGACTTTTAAATTATTTCTTATTTTATATTAAACATAGAAGTTTATACACAAAACTATACATACACTTAAGCAGAGTATTGGTAGTTTGGGAATTGTTTCAAGTTAGCTTCCAAGTTACCTTTTCTTGACAAGAACTTAACGTAAGCACCATCATCGATAACTTCACCGTTTGTCTTTTTAGCAATATATTCTTCTCTGTTCAATGGAGTGAAACCCCATTTCTTAGAAATAATAATTTTTTGTTGACCTGGGAACTTGTATCTAGCTCTTCTTAAACCTTCAATGACAACGTCTTTGTTGGAATCTTTAGTTCTAGCAGACATAATAATTTGACCAATAGAAACTCTAGCAGCCAAACCATGTGGTTTACCCCAAGCACCTCTCATACCTTGTTGCAATCTATCGGCACCGGCACATGACAACATTTTGTTGATACGTAAAACGTGGAATGGGTGGACTCTGACTCTCAAGTGGAATGAATCTCTACCAGAAACTTTAGTAATATATTTGTTAGCACAAATACGAGCAGCTTCCAAGGCTTCAGATGATAATTGTTCCAATTCGTTAGAAACCAAGTGGATACATAATGGAAATTCATCAACTGTAGCCTTCTTTCTACCTAAATCGTAGATTCTGATTTTAGCGTCTGGGACAGCTCTGTTGTATCTGGATTTTGGGTATGGTTTGTTTTTACAGTATCTGTAACATCTAGCTGGTCTTCTAGCCATTTTGTCTTGAAATTGTTAGTATTGGTTTCTTTTTTTTTTTATTGATTGAAATACAGAAAAAGGGGATGCTCCCTTTATAGTCCAGAAAGGTGGCAATAATAATGTATCTTTTTTTCCATTTTGCTTACAAATCAAATGAAAAATTTTTATATACCCCAGTTCTGGGTATTCTCTTCAAATGTATATCCTTTATGGAACTCTCTCTCTCTCTCTCATGGGATCTCCTCTCTGTAATATCCTATGTGTCAGATTATTCAAACATACCTTCTTTACTATGTATAAAAGTTTGAAAAGAGGTCTTGCAAAATCTCTGAAATTGATTTTTTTCTCTATAGTGTGGTGAGTGGAAGGTGCGAAAGCTTACTAATGTTTTTTTGTTGGAGTGTATATAATTCAAACAATCTATAAGTTATTCTTCTAGGGCTATAGCCCTATATCGCGACTTTTGTAAATATATGTCGCTATGTCGCAGAAGAAATCAGACTTTCTATGGAAATGCTCATCGCAATATTAAAATACATCAATCATTATAGAAAAATATGGGGAGGTATAGTGTTAAAAGGTATAAAACTAAAAGAAGAACAAGAGATCTAGATCTTATATATACAGATTTATCAAATGCCGATTCCATCAAGAAATTAAAGAATCAACCATTGGATGAAGCAAAGCCTGGATTGGGACAATACTATTGCATAGAATGTGCTAAATACTTCGAGAATCAAATAAGTTTAGATCGTCATTGCAGATCGAAAGTACATAAAAGAAGAGTAAAGCTATTAAATGAGAGACCGTATACTCCATTAGAAGCTGAGGCTGCCGCTGGTGTTAATATGGAAAAATTCATGGCCAGTGTTGATAAATATAAACAATTGGAAAGTCATAAACAGGAACACAAAGAAGAATATAATAAATTAGTCAATCAAAGAAAAGACAATTTGGATGCTATAATAACAGGAATACCTTCTGAGGAGTTCCAAAAAGAACAAGAAAAGATAGAAAAAGAAACCGCTATCAAAGGACAAGGAGAAGTTATCATGACTGAATAGGCAAGCAATTGTATAGATGTTTGGTTCTTTGCAGTTAAGGCGGTTATATTATTTTGGTCCAGGAGTAATTGTGTACGCCTTGTGGAGGGTATGTAGCAAACATAAATATTTCTTACGTAATAATTAGAATATTGTTACCTTCAATTTTTCCCCTCGAAATTTTGTTTTTCCCGGCGGTGCGCGCGCATCCCACCACCACGAATTAGTAACTACTTTATTCTTAGTCGTGGATTCTACTCTTACGCAATACTTTAATATTTTTTTTTGGCAAAGTTATAATTGTAATTTTATTTTATTTTTTTTTTTCTTTTGTTAGGTCCTTCTTGACACACCGACACAGAAGTCACGTTAAAGCATGAGATTGAAACTAAAATCAAATGATGGAGTATCTACTATAAACCTACCGGATTCTAATAAACTATTCAAGGATTTCCTAACAGATATACAGCAAAACACGGCGCTACATCCCAACACGTCAGAGGTCGTTTCTACAATCAAATTAGGATTTCCTCCTAAACCAATTGACTTGGAATTCGGTACAGAAACAACGTTGAATGATAAAAACATCAAGGATGGAGACCAATTATTGATTGAATTCAGTTCATTTAAACGAAAATCGATATCAGAAGCTCCGTTGGCGTCACAACCAGTGGAGAAAAAACCGAATTTACGAGAAGATATACCATATGTCTTTATGGAACAGTTGGGCAAACATTTGATACTTCGAAATATACCCGATGATAATTCTTGTTTGTTTAACTCGATATCATATGCTATATCGGGATATGATTCATATAATAATATTTCTCCGCCTTCAGAATTGCGAAAAGTAGTTGTTGACTATATTAAAAGAAACCCAGAGTTATATTCAGATTTAGTTTTAGGAAGACCAAGAGATGAGTATTGTGCTTGGATAGAAAAGAAAGACAGTTGGGGAGGTGCCATAGAATTAGGTATACTTGCTGAATGGTTTAATGTAAGAATCGTTTGCATAGATATTGAACTGGGAAATTTCATTCGTTTTGAAAATGAAAAAAGTTTACCAGATGATTTTATTATATTGATTTATAGTGGTATCCATTATGATGTGTTGGCAATGAATAATGAATTATCTTTAGATAATAAGCCTAGTGATGTTGCCCAATGGTCCATTAAAGATGACCAAGAAGAATTTATTTTAGATGCTAGTCAGAAGTTATGTAAATTACTACAAAGTAAGGATTACTCAACAAATACAACTACATTTAGAGTCAGGTGTTTAGATTGTTATCAAGTATTAGTTGGAGAAATGGGGGCATCAAAGCATGCAGAAGAAACAGGACATCTTAATTTTGGTGAAGTTAAAAGGAAAAGTTAGAATTTCAAGTAGAGCGATTTATAAGATTAAAAAGTTTAGTATAAAATGACTCCGCAGCCACGAAAGTGAAGTAAAAGAGAGAAAAGAAAAGAAAAGTCAACGTTCAAAATCTTAACAGGTTTTTTTTTTCTCTCTCTCTCTCTCTCTCTATGTAGTGTTGTAACGCCAACAAAGAAAGAATGAGAAGTATAATATTACAACTATCTTTCAGCGAAATTTTTTTTTTTTCCTTTTTTTTCTTCTTTTCTTCTTCTTCCTCTTCATTACTTAAAGGTTACTAAAAAGAGGATTTAAGTTCCAGATTGAACCAATGTCTATATCAACTGAAATATTTTGTATGTTGAACAATTCTAATGATGAAAAAAATACCCCCACCTCACTAACAAACACGTTACTAACAATTTGATATAGGTCGTCTTCCGAGATCAGTTGAATTAATCCAAGATTTCAAAGATATAACCCCTTCCCCAAAAGCTAATGGAGAGTGTCGTTGTGCTTTGTATTCAAGCAATGGTAAATTCTTTGCATATACTCAACCAAATGAAGTTGTTATAGTTGATACATCGAATGAAGCAAAATTATATCATCGTATTGATATACCTGAAGTCTTTGATATTTACTTTTCGCCAGAAGGTACATATTTGTGTCTTTGGTGTAAACCGATTCAATTAAACAAAGAGAATGGGACATGGAACAATAATTTAAAAATCTTTAATGTCAAAACTAAAACCATAATTGCTGAATGGAGTGCCAAACATCAAAATGGCTGGAAACCTCAATTTACTCAAGAAGAAAATATATTTGCCAGAAGCAATATAAATCAAAGAGAAATTCACTTTTTTGAACTTGATTCAAAGTCTGAAACAATCGTAAATATAAATCAACCAACTTATAAGTACAAATTAGATGATCCAAAAGCTACCTTCCAAGCATTCCAAATTTCACCAGGTAGAAACCCAAGTGTTGCAGTTTTTATCCCAGAAAAGAGTGGAAAACCAGCTAATGTATCAATATATAATATTCCTAATTTTAGTCAACCTATTTGTTCAAAGAATTTTTTTAAAGCTGAAAAATGTCAATTAAAATGGAATACTTTAGGAACTGCATTATTAGCATTGGCATCAACTGATCATGATACTACTAATCAATCATATTATGGTGAAACGAATCTTTATTTAATGGGAATTGCCGGTTCTTATGATTCAAGAATCGATTTGAAAAGAGAAGGTCCAATACATGATATTACTTGGTCTCCCACAGCACGTGAATTTGCTGTCAGTTATGGCTATATGCCTTCTGAAACAACATTTTTTGACTCAAGAGGGAATGCAATTCATTCATTGCCTACAGCCCCAAGAAATACTATTTTGTATTCTCCTCATGCCAAATTTGTACTCGTTGCTGGATTTGGTAATTTACAAGGTACTGTTGATGTTTATGATCGTCAAAATAAATTCAACAAGGTTGTAACTTTTGAAGCGTCAAACACTTCAGTGTGTGAATGGTCTCCATGTGGTAGATTTATATTGACAGCTACTACATCACCTAGATTGAGAGTTGATAATGGTTGTAAAATTTGGCATGCTAGTGGGAAATTGATTTATTTGAAAGAATTTCCTGAATTATATTCTATTGGATGGAAACCACAATCATTGGATTGTTTCCCTCCAATTAGAACTTTAGAACCAGCACCAGAGGCTCATGAATCGACTAAAGAATATTTGGCAAAACGTGAAGCATTAGCTACTGCTGCTTCTAAGAAACCAGCTGGTGCTTATCGTCCACCTCATGCAAGAGGATCAGGAGGTAATAACACAGCTTCTTCATTGTATCAAAAGGAATTACAAAACAATATGAGAAGCAATGGTGGAACCCCTCCACCTCCAGGGTTATCAAGAACTCCAAGAGTCAGAACAGTTGTTGGCGCACCACCACCGGTTGAAAAGGAAAGTAAGGCAGCTGCTAAAAATAGGAAAAAGAGAGAAGCAAAGAAGCAACATCAACAACAAGAGCAAAGTGAATCACCTGCTGCTTCACCAGCTCCTGAAAATGGTAATTCACCAGCTCCATCTGCTAGTGTTATTGGTGGTATTGCTTCTTTGGAAGATAAAAAAATTAGATCATTATTAAAGAAATTAAGAGCTATAGAACAATTAAAAATGAAACAAGCATCAGGGGAAACTTTAGAAGATACTCAAGTTATAAAAATCTCTAAAGAAGACGAAATTAGATCTGAATTACATACTTTAGGTTGGAATGAATAGTTGTAGTAATGTTTATTTAATATAAGTCTTTTAAAACGAACTTTGATTTTCTTTTTTGAATGGAAATTACAACAAATTTTGACAAAATTTTAGAATTAAAAAAAAAAAAAAAAAAAAAGCAACCAACTGAGCTTCCATAAAAAACACCTTTATACTCTACGTATCAATCATTTCATTTCCATAAGTTACTGGGAGTTGGTCACTTTCTAATTAAACCTTGATAACTTTGTTTAAGCTGTCCAAATCTGGCAATGTAATTGCAGGAATAAGAAAATAAAAATAAAAAAGAAATTAAAGAAAAATCCGATGTTTCCAAATAACTTTTGTGTTGTAAAAGCATAAACTAAAAATAATACAAATAAAAAAAACTGAAATTTGACAAATGTACACGATTACCAAATTATGGCTTCACCAATGCAAAGCAGCCTAATTATAAGGATTAGACTGAATCCTGTGTATGTATGTGTGTGGGTGTGTATATGTGTCTATCCCGGAACAAATTACCTTCCAATTTATAAATAGCAACTCAGAAAAATATTTTTTTTCTGTTCAGATGTCAACCAGAACTCATCAGATAGGATTAGAGTAATCGCCTCATAGCAGAGAGAACAGTTTGCAAAAAGATTCGTTTTGTTTGTACACGTTGTGGTCTATTTTTTTTTTTTCTTTTATAGTCCCGTTGTAAGGTAAGGAATGATCCTCGAGAGAAATCACAAACCGCGTATTTTTTTTTTTTGATTTTTCTACCGTTCCAGAACCAGTTCGTGGCCGGATAAAAAGGAGTCTAACAAATGCCCCTCAAAACTTTGAAAGAACAAAGAAAAAAAAAAGAGTATAAATCTTGGTGAGATGGTAGGATGCCACTATTTTACTTTTACTAAATGACTGAAGTAGCAAACGATAAATCCTGTGGCTAGTGATAAAAAACAACCGAAGAGATTTATGAAACACGGTCGCGAGAAATTGAAGTTTTTTTTTTGTTCCGTTGTGTCCTATCCTTGTAAAAAAAAAAAAGTTTAATGTATAGTGAACTAAATGAGTTATCCTGTACTTAAATTAAGGAGGCAAAGCCTCAAACTGTAAAAACATATTACAAATAATTACAAGTTATGTCTTAATTAAGATAATCTAAAGTTACAAAATCAAAAATTGATAATATTTTAATTTTTTAAAAAGTTTCTTTTTTCTAACAACTTGTACAAAGGTACACTACCATACATATTCTATGTGAATTGTAGCAACAGTTGCAACAAATCTCATATTTTTTTTTTTTTTTCTCTTCCCTTCCCTTTTGAACCTTTCGTCTGTAGCTTTCAATTTTAATTTTAATTTTAATTTAATTTTATCTTTTATTTTTTTTTTTTTAATTTTCTTTCCTTCTTTTTCTTTTCTATTTAATTTACAACTACATCGTTTTTAACATCCATTTCAATATCTGCTTCAATTAAATTGATTTATTTCATTCGCTTTCATTCAATTAACCACAAGAGAGTTGAATTAGATTAATTTTAAAGGTATGTATTGTAATCTAAATAATGAAAATTTATATTGATTATATTGTGAAGAACATCAAACAATAAAGGAGAAAAGGGAATATCGAACAGGGATAACAACAAAGATAAATCATAACGGAAGTGAGAGAGCCTAAAGGAACTGATTTCCTCAATATAAGCTTGATATTTAATTTACCACGCTGATAGTTTATAATTTTCATCACAACCCAGCAACATAGCCACCAGCATGTGACAGCTACTTATTATTTCAATTAACGGTCACTACTTATTCATGTTGGGAGTATTGAAACTTGTTTGAAAAAATTAATAAATCTATATTTAGTACATGTATGGGGAGGGGCGTGCAGTAAAAAAAAAAAGCAATTTTCAAGTTTTGGCTATCTTTGTATACTGTTTCAGACTACATCTCAAGTTATCAGGCTTTCTACAATTATACAGCCTCAACTGATGGTATTCACAACACATTAATTATAAGAAATTTTACACTAGTAAACATTTTACAAGTGTAGCTAAAAAAACACAAGATTTTTTTTCTTTGATTCATCAGTGTTGCACCAGATTCCAGATACTACAGGCGAATCTACAATTGACATGTTCCATGACGTTACTTTTTTATTTTACTAGACTATTTAAAAATTTCATCAACCGGTAAAGTTTATCCCCAATAAGAAGAACAAGAAAATAAAGCAATATTTAGTCTTTATTTTCATTTTTACTTTCTTTTTTTTTCCTTGTTCATTTTTCCTACTCCTTATACACGCACACAATAACACATTATACAACATCAAGCAACAATAAATTTTTTATTTTTTATTTTTTTTTTTTATAACATCTCGTTTTTACTAACAATCCTATTGGTATAGATGTCGTATAACGATAACAATAATCATTATAATGACCCTAACCAGCATGGTGGTGTACCACCACAACAAGGGGATGGGTATTATCAACAACAATATGATGATGTGAATCAACACCAACAAGATTATTACGATCCAAATGCTCAATATCATCAACAACCTTATGACATGGATGGCTATCAAGATCAAGGTCATTATGGCGGTCAACCAATGAATGCACAAGGCTACAATGCTGATCCAGAAGCATTTTCTGATTTCAGTTATGGTGGGCAAACGCCAGGAACACCTGGTTATGATCAATATGGTACTCAATATACACCATCTCAAATGAGTTACGGTGGTGATCCAAGATCATCAGGTGCTTCTACACCAATATATGGCGGTCAAGGACAAGGTTACGATCCAACTCAATTCAACATGTCATCCAACTTGCCATATCCAGCTTGGTCTGCTGATCCACAAGCACCAATAAAAGTTGAACATATTGAAGATATTTTTATTGATTTGACTAATAAATTTGGTTTCCAAAGAGATTCTATGAGAAATATGTTTGATTACTTTATGACTTTGTTGGATTCAAGATCATCTCGTATGTCTCCTGCTCAAGCATTATTAAGTTTACATGCTGACTATATTGGTGGTGACAATGCTAATTATAGAAAATGGTTTTTTTCTTCTCAACAAGATTTGGATGATTCCTTAGGTTTTGCCAATATGACATTAGGTAAAATTGGTAGAAAAGCTAGAAAAGCATCTAAAAAATCCAAGAAAGCTAGAAAAGCTGCTGAAGAACATGGCCAAGATGTTGATGCACTTGCCAATGAATTAGAAGGTGATTACTCATTAGAAGCTGCTGAAATTAGATGGAGAGCTAAGATGAATACATTGACTCCTGAAGAAAGAGTTAGAGATATTGCTCTTTACTTGTTATTATGGGGTGAAGCTAACCAAGTCCGTTTTACTCCAGAATGTTTATGTTATCTTTATAAAGTCGCTACTGATTACTTGAAATCTCCATTGTGTCAACAAAGACAAGAACCTGTTCCAGAAGGTGATTATTTGAACCGTGTTATTACTCCACTTTACAGATTCATTAGATCTCAAGTTTATGAAATTTATGATGGAAGATTTGTCAAACGTGAAAAAGATCATAATAAAGTTATTGGTTATGATGATGTGAATCAATTGTTTTGGTACCCAGAAGGTATTTCTAGAATTATTTTTGAAGATGGTACTAGATTGGTTGATATTCCTCAAGAAGAACGTTTCTTAAGATTGGGTGAAGTTGAATGGAAAAATGTCTTCTTCAAAACTTACAAGGAAATCAGAACTTGGTTACATTTTGTTACAAATTTCAATAGAATCTGGATTATTCATGGTACCATCTATTGGATGTATACTGCTTATAACTCCCCTACTTTGTACACCAAACACTATGTTCAAACTAGAAATCCTCAACCACTTGCTTCTTCAAGATGGGCTGCTTGTGCAATTGGTGGTGTTTTTGCATGTCTTGTCCAAATCCTTGCTACTATTTTTGAATGGATGTTTGTTCCAAGAGAATGGGCTGGTGCTCAACATTTGACTCGTCGTTTGATGTTTTTAATTTTAATTTTTATTGTTAACTTGGCTCCACCTGTTTATGCATTTAAAGTTACTAAATTGGTGATATATTCCAAATCTGCATATGCCCTTTCCATTGTTGGTTTTTTTATTGCCGTTGCTACTTTAGTTTTCTTTGCTGTCATGCCATTGGGTGGTTTATTCACTTCATACATGAATAAAAGATCTAGAAGATACATTGCATCTCAAACATTCACTGCTAACTACATCAAATTAACTGGTTTAGATATGTGGATGTCTTATTTGTTATGGGTCTTGGTTTTCCTTGCCAAATTAGTTGAATCTTATTTCTTCTTGACTTTGTCTTTGAGAGATCCAATTAGAAACTTGTCAACAATGACTATGAGATGTGTTGGTGAAGTTTGGTACAAAGATGTTGTTTGTAAAAATCAAGCCAAAATTGTTTTGGGTTTGATGTACACTGTTGATTTGTTATTGTTCTTTTTGGATACTTATATGTGGTACATTATTTGTAATTGTATCTTTTCCATTGGTCGTTCCTTCTATTTGGGTATTTCTATTTTAACTCCATGGAGAAACATTTTTACTAGATTACCAAAGAGAATTTATTCCAAGATTTTAGCTACTACTGAAATGGAAATCAAATACAAGCCAAAAGTTTTAATTTCTCAAATTTGGAATGCTATTGTTATTTCTATGTACAGAGAACATTTACTTGCTATTGATCATGTACAAAAATTATTGTATCACCAAGTTCCATCGGAAATTGAAGGTAAGAGAACATTAAGAGCTCCAACATTCTTTGTTTCCCAAGATGATAACAATTTTGAAACGGAATTTTTCCCAAGAAATTCAGAAGCTGAAAGAAGAATTTCATTTTTTGCTCAATCTTTAGCTACTCCAATGCCAGAACCATTACCTGTTGATAACATGCCAACATTTACTGTTTTCACTCCTCATTATTCTGAAAAGATTTTATTATCATTAAGAGAAATTATTAGAGAAGATGATCAATTTTCTAGAGTCACTTTGTTAGAGTATTTGAAACAATTACACCCAGTTGAATGGGATTGTTTTGTCAAAGATACTAAAATTTTGGCCGAAGAAACTGCTGCATATGAAAATGGTGATGAATCTGAAAAATTATCTGAAGATGGTTTGAAATCCAAAATTGATGATTTACCATTTTACTGTATTGGTTTCAAATCTGCTGCTCCTGAATATACTTTGAGAACTAGAATTTGGGCTTCATTAAGATCACAAACTTTATACAGAACCGTTTCTGGTTTTATGAATTATGCTAGAGCTATCAAATTATTGTACAGAGTTGAAAATCCTGAATTGGTTCAATATTTCGGTGGTGATCCGGAAGGTTTAGAATTGGCTTTAGAAAGAATGGCTAGAAGAAAATTTAGATTTTTGGTTTCTATGCAAAGATTATCGAAATTTAAAGATGATGAAATGGAAAATGCTGAATTCTTATTACGTGCTTACCCAGATTTACAAATTGCTTACTTGGATGAAGAACCTGCTTTGAATGAAGACGAAGAACCAAGAGTTTACTCATCTTTGATTGATGGTCATTGTGAAATGTTAGAAAATGGTAGACGTCGTCCTAAATTTAGAGTTCAATTATCTGGTAATCCAATTTTGGGTGATGGTAAATCTGATAATCAGAATCATGCTGTTATTTTCCATAGAGGTGAATATATTCAATTGATTGATGCCAATCAAGACAATTATTTGGAAGAATGTTTAAAGATTAGATCTGTTTTGGCTGAATTTGAAGAATTGAATGTTGAACATGTTAATCCATATGCTCCAAACTTGACATCTGAAGATAAAAGTGTCAAGAAGGATCCTGTTGCATTTTTGGGAGCCAGAGAATATATTTTCTCCGAAAACTCTGGTGTTTTGGGTGATGTTGCTGCCGGTAAAGAACAAACTTTCGGTACTTTATTTGCTAGAACTTTAGCTCAAATTGGTGGTAAATTGCATTATGGTCACCCTGATTTCTTAAATGCTACTTTTATGTTGACTAGAGGTGGTGTTTCTAAAGCACAAAAGGGTTTGCATTTGAATGAAGATATTTACGCTGGTATGAATGCTATGATGAGAGGTGGTAAGATTAAACATTGTGAATACTATCAATGTGGTAAAGGTAGAGATTTAGGTTTTGGTTCCATTTTGAATTTCACAACTAAAATTGGTGCTGGTATGGGAGAACAAATGCTTTCAAGAGAATATTTTTATTTGGGTACTCAACTTCCATTGGATAGATTTTTATCATTTTACTATGGTCATCCAGGTTTCCATATTAACAATATGTTTATTCAATTGTCTTTACAAGTTTTTATTTTGGTTTTAGCTAATTTGAACTCTTTGGCTCATGAAGCCATTATGTGTTCTTATGATAGAGATGTTCCAGTTACTGATGTTTTATATCCATTTGGTTGTTACAATATTGCCCCAGCTGTTGATTGGATTAGACGTTATACTTTATCTATTTTCATTGTGTTCTTTATTTCATTTATTCCATTAGTTGTTCAAGAATTGATTGAAAGAGGTGTTTGGAAAGCATTCCAAAGATTTGTTAGACACTTTATTTCATTATCACCAATGTTTGAAGTTTTCGTTGCTCAAATTTATTCTTCATCTGTTTTTACTGATTTAACTGTTGGTGGTGCTAGATATATTTCCACAGGAAGAGGTTTCGCTACTTCAAGAATTCCATTTTCCATTTTGTATTCACGTTTTGCTGATTCATCTATTTATATGGGTGCAAGATTGATGTTAATTTTATTATTTGGTACTGTTTCTCATTGGCAAGCACCTTTATTATGGTTCTGGGCTTCATTATCTTCTTTGATGTTTTCTCCATTTATTTTCAACCCTCATCAATTTGCTTGGGAAGATTTCTTTATCGATTACAGAGATTTCATTAGATGGTTATCAAGAGGTAATACCAAATGGCATAGAAATTCCTGGATTGGTTATGTTAGACTTTCAAGATCTCGTGTTACTGGTTTCAAACGTAAGTTGACTGGTGATGTTTCTGAAAAATCTGCTGGTGATGCTGCTAGAGCTCATAGATCCAATATACTTTTTGCTGACTTTTTACCAACTTTGATTTATACTGCTGGTCTTTATGTTGCTTATACATATATCAATGCTCAAACAGGTGTTACTAGTTATCCATATGAAATTATAGGATCAACTGAACCACAATTGGTTAATTCTACATTAAGAGTTATTATTTGTGCATTGGGTCCAGTTGTTATTGATATGGGTTGTTTAGCAGTTTGTGTTGGTATGGCTTGTTGTGCAGGTCCAATGTTGGGATTATGTTGTAAAAAAACTGGTGCTGTTATTGCAGCTGTTGCTCATGGTGTTGCTGTCATTATTCATGTTGCATTCTTTATCATTATGTGGGTTATGGAAGGTTTCAATTTTGCAAGAATGTTATTAGGATTGGCTACTATGATTTATATTCAAAGATTGTTATTTAAATTCTTGACATTATGTTTCTTGACTAGAGAATTCAAAAATGATAAAGCTAATACTGCTTTTTGGACGGGTAAATGGTATAACACTGGTATGGGTTGGATGGCTTTTACTCAACCATCTCGTGAATTTGTTGCTAAAATTATTGAAATGTCTGAATTTGCTGGTGATTTTGTATTAGCTCATATAATCTTATTTTGTCAATTACCAATTTTATTTATTCCATTAATTGATAGATGGCATTCCATGATGTTGTTTTGGTTGAAACCATCAAGATTAATTAGACCACCAATCTATTCATTGAAACAAGCTAGATTAAGAAAGAGAATGGTTAGAAGATATTGTGTTTTATATTTTGCAATTTTGGTATTCTTTGTTGTGATTATTGTTGCACCTGCGGTAGCATCTGGACAAATTGCAGTTGATCAATTTGCTGATATTGGAGGTAAAGGATCTATTATTGATGGTTTATTCCAACCAAGAAATGTTACTAATAATGATACTGGTAATCATAGACCAAAATCATATACTTGGACTTATTTGAGTACTCGTGCTACTGGTTCAACTACTGCTTATTCTACAAATCCATTTAGAGTTTAATTTTTTAAAATTGTTTAATAATTTGGAAATTTCTCCTAAAAAAAAAAAAAAGAATTATGGGGATTCAATTTTAAATTTGGGTTTTCTTAATAATCATTCATTTATGAATTCATATTTTTTTCTTTCGTTTTTTGTTTAATTATTATACATATATACATCAACGAAAAAAAAAAAAAAACAGGGCTGTTTCAAAGTGTAACTTTATATTAGTTTTTTTTTTTTTTTAATTTTTAACTTTAACTTTATTATTATTATTATCATTATTATTATTATTTACATTTATATATATATATATATATAAATATGTATACATGTATACAATATTGTTATTCTATTATTATACATTTTTCAATTTTTGATATTAAAAAAAGCCACTTGAATGTGTAGAATTCAAAGGAGCTAACGGAAAAACATAATTGATCCTGAGAAACAGAAAAAAAAAAAACAAACAAACAAAAACCAACTTGTTCTTTTTCTTACCAACAATCTACAAATGAGTATATTAAGAGGTCACAAATTACCACAATCATCTAAAATTTTACTAGGATTATTAATAGGAATATCGTTTATTCTATTAGTACTTAAATATCAAACGTATAAATCCTTGCAAGTTCAACAATCAGATGTGAAATTTCATGATACTACAATATCTTATATTCAATTGATTCCAAGAACAACAATATTCAACCCATGGGTGCTTATACTGTCTATATTTGCTGAGATCAATGTGATTTCATTTGTTTTTTCATTTGGTGTATTATACATTGGCACTAAATTTGTTGAACGATTCTGGGGATACGTGGAAGTGATTAAATTCATAATCATTATTGGTGGAATTACTAATTTGATCACTGTTATGATTGCAATTATTTCAAATATAATTAGACAAGACGAAAAGAATATGGACCAACCTTTAGGTGGTGGGATTTCTTATTATTTTGGATTTTTGGTTGTTTGTAAACAATTGATACCTGAACATAATATTGTATTATTTCAAGGATTGGTCAATTTTAGAGTCAAAAATGTTCCATTTTCATTGATTGTCATTCTTATATTTTGGTCATTATTAATTTCAAGATCTCTATACCCTGCAATACCTTCAATTGGAAGTTTTTTCGTTTCTTTTTTTTACTTAAGATTCTTTCAACCTTTAAATACAGAACCTACATTGCCATTATCTAGTTCAAGTACTAGTTCCACACTAGATTCACAAAGTACAGTCATTACTGGCGATGCATCAGATACTTTTCAATTGATTGAATTTTTTCCACAAGTTGCAAAGCCGTTATTATTACCCATTTTCCAAAAAATTTATGACATATCAGTATTGCTAGCAATAATCACTCCTTTTAATGATGAAACAGTTGAACAAAGTAATTTAAGAGCTCAAAAAAGACAAGAACAAGCCAATCAAGCACAGAAGAGTGTAGCTAATTCCGTTGCTGAAAGACGTAGACAGGTTGCTTTACAAGTTATTGAAGATAGAATTAAAAAAGAATCAGCATCTGCTGCTAATACTACTACTACTACTAATTGATTAGAATAGGTTGTGTGTATATTTATTAGTTTTTTTATAAATTGAAGTGGATACCAGAAGAATTACAAACAACGCGCACATTTACATCATATATAAATTAAATAGACAACAGACACACACCGAGACAAGAACTTAAAAAGAAAATAAGTAAAAAAAAAAAAAAAAGAAAAAAAATTAAAATTAAAAAATTTTCTAATCAAACAAGCAACGGCTTTTTTTTTTTTTTTTTTTTTTTTTTTTTTTTTTTTTTTTTTTTTTTTTTTTTGTTGTTTGTTTTTTCTTTTCTTTTCTTTTTAATCTTAATTTATTTAATTATTTCTTCAGTATCACATAATTTTATAACTTCCACCACCAACCCTTCTTTTCCTCCACCCCCTCTCATCAACTCTTTGAATACAATATTGAGATGTTTGGAACAAGTGATTCTGCACCATTCAAACCAAGGTATGGTAAATCAAATTCGTTTTTACCACTACCTGCAACATTTAATCGAATCAATAAACGAACAAAATTACCAATGATACTTTTAGTATTACTTTTCATTTGGTATTTTTTGAATCCCTTGTCATTTATATCATATATATATTATAAAACTATTGCAGGAAATACCATTCATCATTACCCTTCTGCTCATCCATTAACCAGTCGTCAAATAATAGAGACATCATCCAAATACATATACCCACCAATCGAACACGCACCGTTGTTGAAAAAATTGACAGCATCGAAGTTATTTATAGAAACAACATATAGAGATGGCGATGCTGATAAAATTAGAATCGATTCATTGAATACCAGAGATGATCCTGATCCAGTAGTTCAAAAACTTCAAGAAGATGAACAAAATTCTAAACTGGAAAAAGATAAATTAAGAAATTTTTTTAAAAATCAAGATAAAGTGGTTTTTAAACAATCAGCGTCTTCCGATTATCCTGAATTAGTGATTGTCACCGCTGTTGATTTTAATAGATATTCATTGGATGGATTAACCAAAATTGTCCAAAATAGAGTGGATTATGCTCATTTACAAAATTATGGAATTTATGTAAGATGGGCAGAAGAATTTTTACCTAAATTTGGCAGCTTTCAATTTTTAGATGAAAAGGAACGGGCAAAATGGGTTAGAGTTTATTGTTTACAAGCTGCTATGTTTGCATTCCCTAAAGCTAAATGGTTTTGGTATTTGGATGAAAATTCATTAATTATGAATATGAAAACTAATATTCATCAATATATGTTGAATCCTGAAGTTTTGGATAATATAATGTTGAAGGATCAACCATTAATTCCACCAAATGGTATAATTAAAACTTACAAAACCGTTCGTTCTGATTCAATTAGATTTATATGGATACAATCAAATCAAAAAATTGAAACAAATTCATTTTTAATTAAAAATGATTTTATTGGAAAATCAATGATTGATATATGGGGTGATAATCTTTATTTTTCTTACCCTAATTTTCCATATGGTCCAGACTCAGCATTGACACATATTTTACAATGGCATCCATTTATTTTGAGCAAAACAACAGTGGTGCCTGCTAAAACTATAGGTGCAAGTCATCCATTTAAGGATGTTAGTTCTGTTTATGAAGATGGCGATTTTGTTGCTCAATGGTCAGAATGTGGTACACCAACTGAATGTGAAAGTATATTAGATATTTATTACAAGAAATTGAAAAAGAAAGCATAAAATGCCAAATAATTATATATATATATATATAAAAAAAATAAAGTAAAATGAATATTAAAAATTGTCTAACGTTAATTTTTGTAATCTTTTAATTATATCTTCATTGATTAGAACATCATTGTGATCATGATCATGATCGTTATAATCATCATTTTTTGTAGCATTAATCATTATTCTTCTAGCTAGTTCCCAAGTAGATATAATAGTTTCCATTTTTTTAATATTTTCATCATGATCACAATTCACAGTAGGTATCACTTTAGCAATATTGAAAAAAATAACAAAATATGCCAACTCCCTAAATGATGAATGTTCACTATATGGAACAGAATAAAGTCTATATAAGGAAGTATCTGGTTTGAGTTTCCGGTTTTTGGATTTGGATTTATTTGTCATTGGAACTTGTGACAAAATATCATCAATATAACAGAATGAAGTTTCATTTTCCATGAGTGATAAAGTTTGTTCCAAACAATTTGAATTTATGTCAACTTTAGATGATGATGATGATGATGATGATGATGATTGTTGAAGTTTATTAAAACTCCATCCAGTAGGACAAAGTCCTATACATCTTTCAAAATGATGATAATATTCATTATGATTGAAATATTTGCAAAGTTCTTCAACAGTACCTACCATAGGCATTGGAACTAAATGGATAACACAATTATGGTCATTATGTCCATATTCATTATCGGTAAGAACCAGCTCCAAATATTCATCTTGATATGTTTTAAATATATCATATTTATCCTTCCTTGATCCAATACTCAGTACATATATCAAACAATTCACTCTTTTCAGTATAGAAATGGCTAACTTTTCTTTACCTATAATATAAGTTCCAATAACTATAAGGAATTTTTTTTTTTTTTTTTTTTTCAAAGGTTGTTTATTATTCCAGAAATCAGTGATTCGAGATTGTGTTAAAGCACCAAACCAATTAGCAAATAATGAATTTGATTTTTGTTGTTCATGTTGTAAATCTTCAAATAAATTCGCCATTGTATTACATACTAAATCTTGTTTTGGTAGATTATGATTTGGTGACATATATGTAGTATCCAAATAAACTTTATCAAGCAAAAAACAATCATCCTTATCTGGGTTCTTTTTATTCAAACTAAAACGTCTTAACAATGGATGATCCAAAATTTCTTTATTCACTCTGAAATCTCCACAATGAAGTATTCGATAAACGTTATTATCTAAACCTATCGATTCAAATAAAAAAATAGCAGCTCCAGGACAATGATTCGCAGTGATTGGAGTAACATATAATCCCGGAGATTGATTATCTTCATTGGTTCCTTCATCACAATAATCATCTAAATCAATATCCAAATTTTCGTTATAATCCTTAACCTTATACCTCGTATCAAATTCTAAAATTTTAATAAATCTTGGATCAATTGAAAATCTCAAAGTTAGTAATCTCCCAGTTATACCTGTACAATAAATGATTTTCTTATATTTAGATTCATTTTCAAAATCTAAATCATCAATACCAAAAACACGTTCATATGCCCATTTCTTGGAAATCCCACAATAATGATCAGCATGAAAATGAGTCAAGAAATATTGATCTATTGAATCATGTGGTGCGAAACAGAAAGCATCAACAGCAACTTTATAATTTTTAGCTTGAAGTTGAAGAATTGGAAAGGTCATAATTTTAAGTGAATGGATAGGCCTCTTGATTGTTTGTTTTATAGTTGTTGGTGGTACAATAAGTTTTGGTTGTTTGTTGGTATCTATTTCTGTATTGATATATTTTATTTTTGATTCCTTAATACTTTCAATCTTTCTCTTTTTTTTAATCGAAAAATCATCTTGATTTAATAAAGATGGATTTAAAGTCAATGAAGGACTAAGTTCCATAGGTTTTGGTTCTTTCTTTATATTTTTTGGCTCCACGAATGTAACGCGTACCAAACACGTATCAACATGATCAGTACGTTGACGAAAATCTAAAAAGGATATAGTTTCATTACATATAGGACATTTTATAAATTCATCTGATTCATTTTCTACTTTTACAGTTATTTGTTGCGATTTTTCTTGTATTGTAGACGATGACGATGAAGATGTTTCATGTTTTATAGATTTTGAAGTAAAATCTAAAATTGTTCTCTGTTTCTTTTGTTTTACCTCTGTTTTATTTTCTTTAACAGGGATCATAACTTTAAGGTTATTTATTCCATTATTAAGTTGAATATGTTAAAAATTTGTAGTGGTTTATGAAAAAGAATGGTACCTTTTTTTTTTTTTTTTTTATTTTATTTTATTTTTTTTTTTTGATTTGATTTCATTTGAAATATCTCACACCAAGTATATAGACATAGCCAATGGGGTTATTAACAATCATTAAGAAGCAAAAATTAAAAGATAATGAAATAAGAGTATTAACCTTAGGACTTGACAATTCCGGAAAAACCACTATAATCAAAAAAATGTTGAATCAAGATACAAATACCATTTCCCCGACGATGGGATTTCAGATAAACACATTATCATATAATGATTTTACATTAAATCTATGGGATATAGGTGGTCAAACTAGTTTAAGATCCTTTTGGGGCAATTATTTTGACAAAACAGATGTTGTAATGTGGGTAATTGATGGATTAAGTTTAGAGCGTTTACGTGAATCATATGAAGAATTAAGAGAAAAAGTAATACTACAAGATAGATTAATAGGGGTTTATTTAATTGTAGTGATTAATAAAATCGATCTTATAAATGAATCTGAATGGATGGAATTAAAACAAAAAGTTACTGATTTATTACAATTGGAAAATCAAATTCCACAACATGATAATTGGAGTGTTGAATTAGTTAGTGGTAAATCTGGAGAAGGAATTGGTCGTGTACTAGACTGGATTGTCACTAGAGATTATTAGTGTGCTGGTTTCAAATATAAGGCGGAGAGAATTCCCACAAGGTTAGTTGGTGGGAGGGGGG
>JAKTXM010000118.1:0-31160 GCA_030582575.1 Candida buenavistaensis | reverse complement strand
CGTAGAATTCTTCTAATGAACTCTGACTAGCTGCCATTAAAATAGATGTATATGCCTCCAAGTATACACGTTTACATTTCTTGACTGTTTGTAACCCTCTGACAGTAATGTCAGTTTCATAAGATAAACCTAATCCAATGAGGTATAACATTGTGGTGAATCAAGAAAGGAATTATTATTATTTTTTTTTTTTTGTGTGAGTATGTATCTGAAATTTTTCATCTCTTCTCATCGTGGTCAAAATAAGTGAACAATGACAAGGAAAAGCATACGTATTCAAGAGATGATAGATAATAAGACGCAAAACAAGATACAGAATAAGATAAATCAACATGAACTAGATTTTAATAGATATAAAGAGTTAGTCAAGCAAGACTTGGAAAAGGACATCCCTCCAAGACGACTTAAACTGCTTAAGAAGACAAAGAAATCGCATCGTCCATTAAATCAGCCGAAACGTCCCAAGTTTAAATTAGCGACTGCATTAAATAAATCCACTAGGATAAAGTATTCAAATTCAGAATCATTGCCACCTCATTTATCTGAAACTACAACGAAATCTTTTGAAAACAATGTGCTGTTAAAGTACACATATCCCGAACTAATAAAAATAATAAATACAAACATGTCCCGTGATTCCATAGATATTCCAATGGCTCATAAACTAGCTCCCAAAAACATACAAATGGAAATAGAAAGGTTTTCAATACCGGATGATTTTTGTACACATAGCATCGTCTTACCTCCATCTGCAAGTGAAATCGACCTGTTCTTTACAGAAACGTTGAAAAATGAAATCCCATTAATTTAAAGACGACATAAACGTTCCACAATCATTAATAATGAAGAATTTTCCAGATCAGGATATTTTAAAATCATAGTTTTAACCTTGCTTTCTAATTTCTTGATTATTTCCAAAGTATATTCCAATGAGTTGGAATTGTCTTTCATATAGTCCAAGCATTCGTCAATCAATGCGTTCTGTGAAATTCGATCAGCACTTGAAGTATAGTTATATAAAATTTTATGGACTGGTGAGTTTGAAGTTGTTCTTAGACAATGTAAAATAGGTAGCGACAACTTTCCTTCAATTAAATCTTCACATGTTACGCCCTTCATTGCAGAATACTTAATATCCACTAAGTTTAAATAGTCATCTCTGATCTGGTAAATGATGCCCATTAAATTAGCAATACTGATTAGTTTATCATTATCTTTGAAATCAGAATACAACAGCAAGAGCCTAATAGCAAGTCTAAATAAACCACCAGTTTTGTCTTTGACCATAGATAAATAATCTTCAATTTCAGGTAAGTTTTCAAGTTCTCTGAGACTATCTCTCCAATAAATATCCAAACCTTGACCACGATGAACGTTGAGTAATTCATCAACCAATGTCTGTATAGTATCATACTTTAATTTTGCACTTCCACAAATTCCACTCAACTCCTGAGCTTTTTGCATTGCCTCAAAATACATCAAGTTCCCACAATTAATAGTAATTGGTGTCCCATACTTTACATGTGCCACGGGAACACCTCTTCTGTATTGCGAATCGTCCTCAACATCATCTATCAATAAGGAGGAGTTATGAAATATGGAAATAACGTCACTAATTTTTGTAAGTAACTCTTGGTCAGATATCTTGTAAAACAAATCGTTAAACGCGATAAGGAATCGAGTACGAACGTTTTGGTTGTTACTAGGAGTCTGAGATATATAAGTGTACGGTTGAATTATAGGATCAGAAAACCCAGGCTTGTAAGCTTCCGATGGTTCTATTATTGAGTTAATGTTGATCAGCATGGTCAATGATGGCAAAGAATGATAATTTTTTGTTTGTCTGTTTGTTTGATTTAAACTGTAATGACTTGGGAAAAAGGATGCAAACTTATAATCTTGATTTCTCGTATTCAAGAAGAAATTTCGACTGTTATGGTATATCAATATTTATCTCGTAGATTAAAAAAGAGTATTATAGTTGATGGTTGCAGCTGAGAATCATCATCAACAAAATAAAAAAAAAATAATAAAAAAAGATAAACTATTACGTAAGCAATATTACGTGTCAAGACAAGCGCAGAACAGAACCCGAGCTTTCACAATCATTTTAATCAAAAGTGTAGAATAAGACTAGTAATCTAGGGATAGTCCTCGTAAAAATTGCTGGTTGGTCACTATAAGTATTTATTACCTTGTGCCTAGTCGCGTGACCAAAAATAGAACTAGCGTTATGTAATCATATATTGCATTCACCACACTGCATATGTGCCGATATATGAATAAGTAGCCCAATGGACTCAATTAGAATTAATAACAAGTTGATTCCATATAATTGTGTTCTAAAATTAAATTTTCGAAATCAAGATCGGAACTAAATGAGCTATACAAGATTCTAATTTCATTGCTTCAAGCTTTACATTCTACATCGCATGTTCAGTAGTCTGGAGGATTTTTATTCAAATCACAAGCATGTGGATTTAATAAACAATATTTTGGAACCAAAGGTGATACTCTGTAGTCCAATTTGATCAAGTATTCTCTAAAATTTAAAATTCTTTGTGTAAACTCGTATCCTCGATGATTACCATTTTTATCTTTATTTCCGCTCCATGTTGATTCTGCAAGAGCAGCAGCACGCGGCCAAACCTTTGTAATTAATACCGCTGAATCAACTTGTTCAGACCATAATGCAGCTTCCGCTCCTTTAACGTGTTCCTTCTCTTCTTTGGTTAAATTGGCAGTAAAATCAAAGTCATATATCCGTTGATACGACTTATAAGGACCACACCAACTACCTCCTAAACCCTTATTAAATTCATCGTTTTCAGGCAGCTCAACATACCTCGGATCGTTTGTAACCCATCCAGCATAACCACAGTCAAGATAAAGAAAATCAGACAGAGACACAATCACATCATATCCTCTAGAGGTCAAGTTTTTAATTCCTTCAGCTTCATGCCATACTTGCAATGTAATATTATTTGAAATTTCTTTAACTGATACGTCGGATAACAAAACATCATCCCACATTGTTAATTTTCTTTTGCTCACCTCGTCAAAAATTGGTAAAGCTTCATCTAAATAATGCTGCAATAAATCTGTAATTGTGCGATTTCCCAGAAGCAAAGTAGAATAACACTTCTCTTGTAACTCGTCATTACCTACATGAAACATATTATCTGCAAAAACCTCTGATAATTCATGATAAACTTTTGAAATAATCTTGTAAGTTTTTTCAGATTCAATATTCAATTGACCAGCAGGAGGTTCTACTGCAGCATCTGTCCAGAACGAATCTGCACATTCAACTATACTTGGATCTATTTGCTTCCATCCAGCACGAGCATGACCAGGCATATCTATTTCAGGAATAACTCTGACACCTCGATTGCGTGCATAATCAACAACATACTTTAAATCATTCTTTGAATATATTTCATCTTCACTGTAGGCATCTTTTATCATCTCAGGGTAGCTGTCTAGAGCCAACGGCCAACTTTGTGAATCAATCAAATGCCAATGTAATGAATTCAATTTAGATAATGCCATTAAATCAATTTGTTCAATAATGGATTCTATTGTTAAAAAGTTTCTTCCTGAATCAATCATCAATCCACGATGGGGGAAATTGGGGAAGTCAGTAATATTTACCGACAGTGGAACAATGAACTTACCATCAATATAAACTACAATTTGTTGAAAAGTAGTCAAACTATGCAAAACACCCCAAACAGTAGACGCGTGTATTTTAATACCTTCTGGTTTAACTTGTAATGAATACGATTCGTCTACACCCAATTGCAAATCAGCACCAGGATCGTCAATTTTTATTTCAATCAATGAAGATTTGATTGGTTTGCCAATGTGATACTGAAAGTTATCATGAGGGTATGGTAGCCATTTGAGTTTTTGAATTCTTGATATAGTTCTAATAAAAGCATCATCTACAATGGCGGAGGAACAACTTGCTTGCAAAATTTGGGGATTGATAACGATTGCGCTGTCATTAAACCATGTAATGGATTGCGGAGCAGGCAATGGGTCAAGATTAGCTGCTTGAACAATTTCCAAAAGGTAAAAAATTATATAACAAAGCATTTGGTGACAATATGATCTTTTTTCAGCATCATTTGTTTGCCAATTTATATAAAAGGTTTTGTTTCGTCAATCTTTAAGGAGCTATTGTTCCCCAGTTTTTGTGAGTGAAATTAAAATTTTATGGTATGGTACAGGGTATCGGTTCTTATTTGCGCCAGCGCCCGATTTTTCCGTGTTTCAATGTAACCAGGTGACAATCGTCTCCGCTCTTTTTTTTGATGTGACTTGGCTCCAGTTTGCGACTTTTTTATTTTTCATTTTTTTTTTTTTTTTGTTTTACTACTCCTCTCTGTCTCTCACTCTCCCGGCCTACTCTGTGGGTGTACTATGACTATTTCATTTGAAGTTTATACGGCATTCTATATAATTTATTTACAAGCGGTATTTCCCATATATACAAATTTAACATAAATCATCTTACTCCTCTTTTTTGTCTTTTCCATTTTGTTCAAAATTGAAAAATTTGCCCAAGACTTTGCCAATTCTCTTCAATTTAGAAGGATGTAAATCCTTTTCATCAAAAGTTTCGTTTACTTTACCATTGGTATCGTCTATATCCAAACTCCAATCTTCATCTGTTCTCTTTGCATTCTTGTCATTAAATGTATCAGCCAATGCTTCTAATAATGCCTTTTGGGTTGGAGTTTCTGGAGTCACTGTCTTGACGTTTAATATAACTTCCAAATTACCACGATTATTTATATTTCTATTAATTGGAACACCCTTTTCTGGAATAGTTAATTTTCTTCCATTTTGAACACCTGGTCTAATTTTTAATTTAATCTTTTGTCCATCAATTGTTGGAACCACAATTTCTCCTCCTAGTGCTGCAGTGGTCATTAATATGTCTTCATTAATAATCAAATCGTTCTTATCACGTTTAAATACAGGGTCTTTTTGAACATTGATTCTCACAATCAAATCACCATTCACTAATTGGTTATAAGGGTCTTTTGTTACCAATGGCGAATCACCAGCTCCAGGTATTCTGATTCTAGTGCCGTCACTAACTCCTGGAGGAATTTCAACAGTCTTGGATTTTGGGATTTCTTGCACACCGTGTCCGTGACAAGTGTTACATTCGTCTTCTTTTGCAATATTAACACCAGATCCTCGACAAGTAGGACATGTTGAAGCCATATGGAAGCCACCCATGACATGTGTAGTTTGACCAGTACCATGACAAGTAGGACATGTGTTCTTCTTGGCTCCAGATTTCAAACCAGTTCCAGTACATGTCGAACAAGAATCGACTGCTTTGTAATTTATTGTCACTTTGGTACCAAATATGGAATCCTTAAATTGGATAGATTTCAAAACTTCGATATTATCACCAACATATTCAGTAACAAACAGTCTTCCTCCTGTTCTTGCTCCTCCAGAAGATCCACGGCCACCTGCGAATGCTTCTCTAAACAAGTCTTCAAAATCAAATCCCATACCTGAAAATGGGTTGCCACCAGATGCACCACCACCACCACCGCCTCCAAATCCTGCAAATGGATTGCCACCTTGTCCTGCAAATGGATTGGCATTTCCATTAGCATCAAATCCAGCAGATCCAAATTGATCGTATTGTGCACGTTTCTCTTTGTCTCGTAATAACTCATAACTTTCTTGTATCTTGTGGAATCTCTTCTCTGCATCTTTTTCTTTATTCACATCAGGATGATATTTCTTGACTAAATCATAGTATGCTTTTTTGATTTGCTTGTTATCTGCAGATTTATCAACTCCCAAAGTTTTGTAAGGATCAAAATCAAGTGCAACTACTCTAGAAGAGTGAAAAAATCTCGTACATGGACGGTTAATACTAATCCTTGCTGATGAGGTGACTCTAGGCCTAAGGGTCCGTAAATTATTTCTAACGAATGTAGTATATGGTATCCTCATTATATTTTTCTTTTTAACTGTGTCTGTATTTCGTTATGAAATTAAACCCCAAATTTTACTATATTGAATATTTTATTGTACTAGCTTTAATTAAAGAATACTGGTGTTGATTATATACTAAAAAGAAAAAATTCCTGTAATCATTGAAAAATAAAATAGAGATGTCATAGAGAATTCTATCACGTTCTATGAATTGAGTCAATACACGACCACGAAAAAAAATGTACATACTGAGATAACAATAGCGAAGCTGCAAACTAAGTTCCATTTTCCATTTTATTTATAGTGGATTTCCATTTGCTGAATACTTCTTTAAAAAATCTCACCCCTATTCCTGGGTCTTTATATCCAGCTATACTTCTAATGCTATGCATACTCAAAATTGGTAGGCCTACATCAATAATCAATCTAGCACCATTTATACCTCTTTTACTTTCGGACATAATTGGTCCAATAGTCCCCCCTGATCGAGAATCGTTCCTGATATGAAAGTGCTGTAACTCTATTCCTGGTAGCTCATCAATTATTCTTGTTAAGAACTCATTTCCTTGTGAATCACTCAATACATGCCCGTTTGAATCGAATTTAATTGAAGGACCAGTATTGGGAACTGGAAAGTTCTTCTCTAAATACACATCTTTAAAATTTGGATTTAATGCATGTGTCACGTCAGTAGATAAAAAGATAGTGTTTGTAGTCAAGTTTGCTACTGATTCTTTTGTGTCAAGTTTAATTTTATCTGCAACAAGTGATCTTAAAACATCAATGAGAAATCCTCCTTTAGCACCAGTTCTAGTACCACTTCCTATTTCTTCATTGTTTGCCAAATACACTCCGTGTAATCCAGTAAATGTTTCTATATCTGCATCTTTAAAGAATTTTTGACTATCTTCAATCAAACCGTAAATCGAAGAGAATGCACATAATCGATCATCTAAAGCACCCAGGTAAATAAATTCATTACTCAACCCACCACGGTGACTAGATTGAACATCGACCAATTCTAACTCAAAATCAATAATAGAAGAAAGTGGAACTTTGGACAACTTGGCGATGTATCGCAACAAAGATAATGAATGGCGATTATAAAATTTGCTTTGCTTCTCTTCTTCTGTAGCCACTAGATATTCTGTTGAAAATCCGCAAATAGGAACCATTTCAGTCTGGGGGTTGTACTCTTCTTTTGAAATTCCAAAATGGGGAGCCAAAGACGGGATAAAAGCAACTGGTTCTGGATAAGAGTTTATTAATTTTCGTCTCACTCTGTTCTCATCTTTTACCAATACTGATCCTGCAAGTCCAAAGTCTCTGTTAAGCCATAAATTATTGAGACTGCCTGAATACGGTGCCACTCCTAACAATTCATATCCATCCACCTTATTTCGCAACAGACCTCTGGGATTTATCTTGACAGTAAGAGCGTCACAGTGACTTACGATAAAACAAGAGCCATTTTCTGGACGCCAGTTTCCACCTATAATAAATGCAATTAAACATTGGTCATCTCGAGAAGTGTAGTACAACCCTGGCGATAAGCCTTTTATGGGCTTATTATCTGGTAAGTAGTTAAATCCATTGTTTTCAAGTACCAGTTTAAAATGAACAATACCGTGGTATGTTGTGGGGTTTTTATTCATAAACTCGATATACTCGGAACTATAAGTTTCATAGTAATCTGTAAAATCATTATTAGCGGCACTAGGTGACACGGAAATTGTAGTAGACATATCTGGTAACTGTAATTGAACTTCCAGGTCCAGTAACATGACGTTTTTATTTTCAAGTTCTTCCATTGATTCTGTATCTGTTGACTCACTATCAATACTTGAAATATCTGGAGTAGTTAAATACACATCATCTTCAAATTCAGCAGATGATGTATCAGGTGTGGTGGATATCACACTTGCACTTCGCCGTCTTGCAAATTCATTCATCTGATTGTGTTGTTGGTTAGGGTGTGAAGTCGTCTAAAAGAGAAGTTTATCTATTGTGCCGTTCAAAAAAAATAAAAAATAAAAAATAAAAAATAAAAAATCACGGGGAATGTAATGTGCAGGAAATATTTTCTACCTTATATCACCAGCCATCTAAAAAACAATTGATTCCGATGATTATGGAATGTAAAGGCTAAAATGCTATAAGCCGCTGGTCTATGATTTTAGGATAGAGGGAAACAAAATCACTATCCTGTTGGTTCTTAAAATATGAGAGTTATAGTAACTTTTCTCCTTGGTTATGATACAATGAAAGTAAATAATATTGCTTTTCTTAAGTTCATTTCTAGCTATCCCATGTTCGATGCTTTTTGTTCATTCTTATATTAATATATAAAATTTGTATCACTAGCTTAGTTCTTGATAAAAAAAAAATAAAAAAAAAAAAAGGGACGCGTATTGATTTATAAATTTTTTTTTTTCCAATCAACAACAAATTCAAAAGTTTCAACTTGCATTCCACATGGAAGCTACCACTCTAACAGTACATTGGCACAATGAGAGCCAACCAATATATTCAGTTGATTTTCAACCATTCACGGATTCAACTAGAATAGCCACTGGTGGTGGAGATAATAATATTAGAATTTGGGAACTAACATCTTCCAACACTGTTGAATATTTGAGTACATTACAAAAACACAGTCAAGCGGTTAATACTGTGCGTTTCAACCCTAAAGGTGACATATTGGCTTCTGCAGGAGATGATGGAACATTGCTATTATGGAGAAAAAGTGACACCATTATTAAAACATTGGAATCTGAAGATGATGAAGATTTGAAAGAGAGTTGGCAAGTGGTGGGCACAATTAGATCCAGTACTGCGGAAATTATGGATATTTGTTGGTCTCCAGATGGACAATGCATAGTTACAGGTTCCATGGATAACGTTCTTCGTGTTTATCAATTGAGTTATTCTGATAAAATTACAGGATTGCTCATCCAGAGTCTTTCCAATCATTCTCATTATATTCAAGGTGTATTTTGGGATCCATTAAACAGTTTTATTGTTAGTCAATCAGCAGATAGGAGTGTCAACATTTACCAAGTTCAAAACAACAGCAATACCATTGAAATAAAATTTTGTCACAAATTCCATAAATTCGGTAATATTCAATTGTATTATCCCGAAACTTTGCAGTCATTTTTTAGAAGGCTATGTTTTTCCCCAGATGGATCTATACTACTCACGCCTGCCGGTATAGAGGAATCTTCCGAGACTGTGAATAACCTGATATACGTTTACTCTAGAGCAAGTTTGTTTACTTCGCCGATATATAAAATAACGGGTTTACCTAAACCTGCAACTGTGATAGCTTTCAACCCCCTCAAGTACAAGATAGCTGGGATATCGCCACTTAAATTGCCTTACAAACTTGTATTTGCTGTGGCGACACAAGATGGGGTAGTTATTTACTCCACGGAAAATGATTTCAAACCTTTGGGTTTAGTTTCCAATTTGCATTATAGTTCGATTACTGATTTGAAGTGGAGTGAGAACGGGACACGTATTATAGTTAGCTCAACTGATGGATTCTGTTCAATTATAAACTTCCAAGACGGTGTTTTTGGTTTTCCATATATCGATGAAAAGGTCCTAGAGGCTGTAACAACAACAAAACTAGAAGAACTGGTGGAAACAGCCATTAATGACCAACCAAGTTCATCCAGAGGGTCTACACCGGCAATAGATCTGTTTTTCAACAAGGGCCAAAAAGAAAAGAAAAGAATAACGCCAACATTGATACTGTAATTATAAAACAATACACACATATATATAGTTACAGTTCTTGGACTTTCGAATGCAAAAATTTATCCATTATAAAATCGTTTTGAAATTACAATTCGTTACTTAATTGAGCAGCCAATCTCTTTCTTGCATTAAGAATCATTTCTTGTCTTCTTTCTTGTAACAAGTTTTCATGATCTGCTTTTGGATTATTCACATCGATTTTATATTTTGCCAACAAGTTTACTGGTTTACGTCCAATCAACTCTTCCTTTTTAACTTCATTTCTAGGTTGCTGTTGAGGAGGTACGTACCCTGGCGGAAAAGGTAAATCTCCCAATTCCATGAATCTATTCACTGTTGCTTCGACATTACCTGTGTTTTCCAAATCATATCTTATTTGTTCAATCGTAAGCATGGGGGCGATGGATTGTACAACTTCAACCATGGAATCAGTAACAGGTCTTGTGTTTCTGCGTGATTGTGTCGATGATGTGTTGATTTCTCTTCTTGCATTAGATGATGAAGTAGATCCCATGGATTGAGCCAGTGACGTTTGATCCGTATGAAATTCATTTTGTTGTGGGATGGGTGAGATTAACCATTTTAAAAATATAAATGCAACAGCAATAGCTCCAACAAAAAATACCGTTGATGAGTCCATAATATACTAAATACAAAAAATAAAAAAGAGTTATGCAATATGATTGATAAGGTTATTGGCGATATTGTTGATTTTTCTTTTTTTTCTGTTTCTTTTTTTTTTTTTTTGACTTTTCCCGTCCTGTGTTCCGTTCCGCGTGATACCACAACAACCAAGATTTTGATAAATTAAATAATACTCCTTATATTTTATATCTTACATCTATATCAACTACTGAAAAGTTAGTTTAAATTCTTTATCTTGATGTTTCACTTTATATAGGAATCCAGTAATTATATCATTTTCTTTAGCAGGTAATCCATTAAAATGGTTCTTGACATGGTTAGCAACTTCCAATTTCGTAACCTTTCCAGCTTCATTGAACCTTTTTTTACTTCGTTTACTAAATGTTTTCTTTCCGATTTCACTATTCAAAATATCAGAATTTAAAGAATCAATCTGGGAAATATTCTGAAATCCATATCTATCAGCATACTTCAACAATGCTTCATCGCTAAGTGTAGAAAAGTCAAATGGCTCTACTTTCGGTTTATCTCCCGGCCCGTTGGAATGAATATGTCTTGCTAAATATTGTTGTTGTTGTTGAAGTGCTAATTGATTCTTTGTCTTTTGTGAAGTCTTCGATGTCGATGACGAAGAAGCAGTGGTGTGTCGTGTATGTATGTTGGTATTTGATTCTGATTCCGATGCTGATTCTTTATGATTTCGGTTCGCCATTGTTCAAAATAGAGGGAGTGGGGTAGATCAGGTAATCGTTGTGTAGTTGTGTATTTAAAGAAGAATTCGCGAGGATTGAATAGAAAAGAAACCTATGTAGATTTTAAAATTTATTTTTGGTCGCAATACACGTACAGATATCATAAACTCTATTTAGAGAAGAAATTATTAAATTAAGAAATATCTTTACAATATCTTTCGCTTTTTGACCATACATTCTACTTCAAATCATTAATATTTTTCAAAAGTTGTTCCCCATCTTGAGGTGTCTTTACTTTGATCACATAAGTGATGATCTTCTTACTGTCATTAGGATCAACCGAAGGTACACGAATCAAGGCACCATTACCCATACTATCGTATTTCACACTTGGTAAGATCAAAACGTTCAATAATACTCGTAAACTTCCATCTGCACGAATCAAAATTCTCGATTTTTTGGTTTGCTCATTATACAACACTTTAAGTTCTCCAATACCTTTATTAATGTATGGATTTTCTGTATTTGCGGCATTATATTCCATTAATTTGGCACGGATTGTATGTTTTACTGTCTCATTTTCTTCTCCGTTCCCACTTTCAACTTTCGCATCTGATAACTTAGCAACTGGTTCAAAATGACCACCAGTTTCCTCTTCTCCTTGTTGTTGTGAATTTGAGTCATCTTCCGTTGTAGACTTGTTTTCACCTATTGGGAATGAAAATGCAGCTTTTGTCAGCCCAAATGAACTAGGTGCAGTGTTGGTTGTGGTTGTAGTAGTAGCAGTGGTTGATTCATTATCTTCTGCTTTCTTACCAAAACTGAATCCCGTTGTTGGTTTTGAACCAAATGAAAACGCATTTGATGTGTTTCCGCCAAAATTGAATTTTGGAGTAGATGATGAATCTTCCTTTTTATCATTTGATCCAAAAGTAAATTGATTGCCAGCTGAGGAAGTTCCAAAATTAAATTGTGGTGTAGTCGTTGGTTTCTCGTCTTTTTTACCAAAAGAAACCCCATTAGTTGGTTTAGTGTCAGAAGTCTGGCCTCCAAATAGTGGTTTCGAAGATGCCCCGGATCCAAATGAAAATGAAGGTTTATCTGTTTTAGTCTTTTCGGTTTGTTGAGAACCACCAAATGTAGTTTCTGGTTTGTTTTGTTGAGTTGTGTTTCCAAATGAGAATCCAGTTGTTGGACCAGATTCATCTTTCTTAGCAGATCCAAATTGAAAAGATGTAGTTGGTTCTTCCTTCTTAGGTTGTGTTGATCCAAAAGAAAATCCTGTTGTCTCTTTCTTTTGTCCAAACAATGGTGTTTCTTCCTTCTTTTCAGTACCAAAACTGAATGCTAAGGTTTTGGTTTCTTCCTTTGTCTCACCTATTGCGGAATCATTCTTTGGTGTTAATTTGAACACACTATCCTGAATCGGCTTATTGAATTGAAAAGTAGGACCCTTTATTTCAACTTCATCTTCCAGTTCATCTGAATCGGGAGCATTAATTTTTGCCAATTTCTTAGGATCAAAAGTAAATGGCGATGATTTTGTGGTTGGATTGGATTTAAGTGTGAATTGAGGACCTTGAATCTTTACTTCTTTCTTTTCGTCTTCTTCTTCTTCTGAATCATTTTCTATATCCGTGGCTCCAACTTTGTTTTTAGAAACTTCTTCACTAACTGTTGTGGACACTGGTTTTATACTGAAATTTGATGGTGGTGGTGGTGGTGCTGCTGCTGCTGCTTCTGTTGTCTTTGTAGAGTCTGCTGATGTTCCGAAAGTACTGCTAGAAGATGTTGATGAAGGTTTGAATGAAAAGGCTGGTTTTTCAGAAGATTCTTGCGGTTTTGGATTAAATGAAAAAGCTGGTTTTTCAGAAGATTCTTGCGGTTTTGGATTAAATGAAAAACTTGAAGCAGAAGGCGGCAACGGAGCTGTCGGAGCAGTTGTTGGTTTGAATTGGAATGTACTCGTAGGTACCGATTGTTGTTGTTGTTGTTGTTGGACAGGCTCTGATAATTTACTAGTTTCAGTTATACTCTTATAATAATCAATATATTTTTGTGCCACCGTTGTAAAATTTGCAATTATACCAGGTCCATTTAATTTCGTGATTGCTTGAATAAAATTTTCATTCAATGCTTTAATCTTGTCATTATTCCTTTCTTCATTATTTGATTTTTTCAAACTGAAAGGATTGGTAGGTATCGTGGTAGTCACAGGGTTGGTGTTGGTAGTGTTGACCGTAGTCCCATTTCCAAAACTAAAACCACTGGATCCACTGTGTCCACTTAATCTTCCCTTGGGTTTAATAATCTTTCTTCTGGCTAAAACTTCCGATGATGCAGTCAGGGGAGCAATTGGTTCATCTTGTTCATCATCACTGAAATCTCTATCTTTCGTTAGTTGTCCATGAGCTACTCTTTTCGACATAATTAAAATTTTGGTAGTCTATTTATAATGATTAAATGATGATTTTGAATCGGTGAGTGAATTGTTTATCAAGTTATATTATAATAATCTCACTTCTATGCGATGCTGAGAACTCAAAAACAAAACAAACAGCAACGAAACAAAAATTAAACAATTTCTAAAGCCCTAATAGCCCTAATATTTTGCACGTGATCTAAACTTAATTACACTTGGTTGGTTTTTATTTTTGTTAGAAAAGAAATTTTTTCTCTGTTTTTTGTTGCATTGTACACTACCATACATTTGTAGTATCACCGAAAAATTAGTTTTGTTAATTTTCCAAAAATTGAAAGATTTTCTTTCTCTCTTTTGGATACTATAGAATCGTCAGTAAACGTATGTGACAAGCAACACAATATAAATGTATTGAAAAAGGGGGGAATAAAAGAGTTGAATTTTTAAGAAAACCTTACTACCTATGGGGATATGTGATTGAAAGAAAGATCGATTGAAGTGATCGATTTTGGGATTATTAGATTGGAATCAATAGCAAGAACTTAAAAAAAAAAAAAAAAAAAACAAAAACTATACAGAATAAAAAATAAAAAATTGATTGAAATAATTGACAATGGATGGATACAAAAGAAACAGAATTAAACCGGTTTGTTTGTTTCAGTTTTCTTTTATCTCCCTTTATCTAAGTACGATATACCCTAAGAATAAGAATACTAACTAATTTTTTTTTTTTTTAGAATGGCTCCAAAAGTTCAACAAACTAAAGCTGCTAAAGCTGCTGCCGCTTTAGCTGGTGGTAAAAAAGGTAAAAAGAAGTGGAACAAAGGTAAAGTTAAGGACAAGGCTCAACACGTTGTTATCTTGGACCAAGAAAAATACGACAGAATCTTGAAGGATGTTCCAACTTACAAATATGTTTCTGTTTCTGTATTGGTTGATAGATTGAAGATTGGTGGTTCTTTAGCTAGAGTTGCTTTGAGACAATTGGAAGAAGATGGTATCATCACTCCAGTCTTGAAACATTCCAAACAAGCTATCTACACTCGTGCTTAATAAATAAATTAATATTTATTTTTTTTAAAAAAAAAAAAAAGGAATAATTAAGAATTCTTAAACATGGGATAGGGTCTTTTGTATTTGTATATTATGAAATTTTTTTTTTTTTTTAATTGTTAATTTAAAAAAAAAGAAGTCACGAAACTATTGCACATTTTATTCTGCAATCCAAAGTTAAATATATATAATAAGAATAAAAAAAATTAGTTTAAACACTTTAGCACTGTATGTCCAGAGAGGAGGAGATTGATCCCAATATAAAAGCATAGTACGTAAAATTTGTGCGTGTGTATATAGGTATAGGTAGAGTGATGGATGATTATGCTTCCTCGGGAATTAAAATTTCACATTGAAGAAAATCAAACATCGTACACCAAAACACACACACATATATATATATATATATATACATACACACGTGGACATGTTAGCGAGAATAAGGTATATTCCTATATCACGAATCCACCAAACCAGGACATTTTTTGGTATTTCCAATCAACCACAAACCTACGAAATAAGTAAGACTTTAAATGGCACACCGAAACAAGTTTACGATATAGTGAGTCGAGTGAATGAATACAAGACGTTTATCCCATTTGTTGAGAAATCGTTTATTACGGAAACAAGTGGAGCTGACGTGACGTCTGGTGTGCCCACGAGAGCGGGATTAGTTGTTGGATGGAAGGATATTGTTGAGAAGTTTGAATGTGAATTGAATTGTATTCCTAATCAGAAAGTTCATGCTAAAAGTATTGAATTAGATTTATTTGAAATTTTGGAAACTGAATGGAATTTTGAAAAAAATACTGATGATAAAGATGATAAAAAATGTAAAGTTGATTTCAAATTATTGTATAAATTTAAAAATCCAATTTATGAAAAATTGAGCTTTATGTTTGCACCTCAAGTTACTCAGATTATGATTGGTGCGTTCGAAAAAAGATTGAAACAGTTACAACTTAATGAAGCATTGAAAAAGTATAAAAATGCAAAGATACGATAGGGAGAAATAGGGAGAGAGAGAGAGAGAGAGAGATGGGGAGGGGAAGAGATAGATTGTGTGGTTCTGTATATATATAGACTCCAATAGGTAATTAAAATGTAATCAATTACAGTATATACTTGCATAATATTTTATTTTATTTTTTTGTTATTAGTTTTTTAATAGCTACTAAGTATACAGATTCTTAATTGTAGATCTTGATCCATTATTCAAATCAACCAAAATAGTTTTTTTGATATTAGCAGTTATTTTAAACAGTTTCAAAAGTAATATAGCTTGACCAATAATATCAAACGACATACATTTTACAGGATGTATCCAAAAAACAATTTCAGTAAGTTGTGGATTCTTGATACGATATCTAATAGCACATACATTAATTCTGATACCTGGTTGAGGGTGTTTAATAAAAATAGAAACTCTGCAACAATGAATATATAAATCGATTTGTTTTTGATGATTATTTTTTTTATGAGATAATTCAATTTGAATCAAATAACCATTTTTAAAAGTTTCATAGTTTGGAACTAACCAACTTCTCATTAATAATACTTGATTATATTCAAAAGATTGAGTAAAATTTATAAAATCTTCTTTCCCATCAATAGTTCCTCGTAATTTTTTAATATCATTATCAAATTCCCAAATATTCCATGGATGGTAAGCCGCTTCGTCGAAATCATTGAAATTATTATAATCGCGAATCTGATTCCGATATGTTTGGGTGTTTTTAATTAATGAAGTACAAACTGGATTACCAGAATAATTACCAAAAGAAATAGGAACAGGATCGTCATATTCTAAATCACTTGCTTCGAATTTGATTGAATTTGTTTTATTGTTTTTATCAATTGATCCTGTAGATATTGAATCTACCTGATCAGATTCTGAAGAGCGAATGTTTGAATATACGACAGAATTTGTGGTTTGTGGTATAGGTAATATATCTGTTTTTTGTTTGAAAAACCAATTTTTTGTTTTATTTGTTGGTGGTGGTGCTTGTTGTTGTTGGATCTGTACCGTTGATGAAACTGATTGTAATTCATTTATTTGTGGTTTTCGTCTCCATAAAATATCGGAAAACCAGCTTTTCTTTTTATGAAGAGTTGTTGTTGTTATTGGAAGAGGAGGAGTAGCGTCAACAACAACAACAGGAACATCAATTGTTTGATCCTTTGATTGTAGTATTTGTAAAGTAGTATCTAGTTGTTGATCATCATCATCATCATCATCATCATTATCATTATCATCCTCACCCTCATCCTCATTATCCATTATTTGTGATTTAGAAAATCTCTTCCAACTCTTACTTTGTTTCAAACTTCCATTTTTTTTTTCGTTTATCGATGAATCTTTGGAATTGTATAGATCAAGCATTTTGACCACTAAAGAATTACAGTTTGGTACAAAATAAAATAAAATAAAAAAAAGATTAAAAAAAAAATAAAAGAATTTGGTTGCAAAGTCCAACAACAGCGCGAAAGAAAAATAGGGTGGAACAACAATATCTTATCCAAAGTTTTTATATTTTTTAATCATTACTAAAGTTAATTGTTTTATAGGGTAGGTGGAGGGATTCACAAATATTATTGATTGATATCATCCATAAGCTATTCAAACTATACTTGATTTATTTATAAAAATTCATATTAAAATATGTGTGTACAATAAGTTTGAACAAGTCAAAAGTAGATTGACCATTCTTACAGCTAGTTTGGAATTATAGTGTTTATACGTGAATAATTAGAATTGTTATTGAAGATACTGAGGATAAAATTGTATTATTCTTTTTAGTTAGAACATAGACTTGAAAGAGAGAGGGAGGGGGGACTCATATATATTTCCGTATTATGTGTGTTGCAAAATTCCAAATATAGTAAATCCTCTGTTATTTTCCTACAGAAATGATTTTGACAAACATAATGCCAAGATACGCTATGAAAAAGATTCTTTAGAATAAAGTATATCGTATATCGTATATCGTATATCGTATATCATATATTTATTTGTGGGAATGTGAATTTTTAGTTCCTGTTTTATTATTATTTAAGGTGCGACAAAAAAATAACGCGGTAGCAGGAAGATAATTTTTTTTTAGAGAACAATGCTCATCATAATCCGGTCTATCCAGTCGGATGATTTACAAATTCATAAATATCTGTCATGAGTGTGGAATTTTAAGGATTGATGGAACTATTACCGGTTATTCCTATTTTTATTTATCATGAATGTTTATGGAACAAATGGAAAGTGATTTGTTTAATTGTTGTTGTTGATGTTATTATTATTTCCGAGATATTTAACTATTTGAATTTCATATCTAGTTACAGTCAAGAGATGACTATTGGGTATAGAGGTAGAGAGGGGATTAATGTGATTAAAAATTGAGGGGATGGAGAATTACGGAATGCAATTGAACGTTTGACCTTATAAGATCCGTTTATCCATTTATGTGTAATTAGGGGAATCTGCATACAGCATTAGATTCAATTTGACAAACCACAAGTCCAAACCGAGTAATTAGTGATTGGTATTCTATTTCATACGCCCGGATAATAATAATATTATTATTATTAATATTATATAATAGTCTCTACACAAACACATATATACACAGTTTACGCAAGTATTTGTATATTTGATTATTTTAAGAATGCCATACTTGTATTGACAACTGATGACGTATTATATTGTGGTGTGTGTTTGTGAAACCCTCTAAAACAATCTTATTGCTCTCTCTCTATTGTATAAATCACAATTGCTCTGCCAAACAGAAAAAGAAAAGAAAAAAAGGAAAAAAAAGAAAAAAAGAAAAAATAATTAACAGTAGTGTAATTGATACCTACTACCTGTATCACATAATTTGATAAAAAAAGCAACCATAACAAGAGATGATGTAAAAATATATCTATTCGAATTCCATGTTACTCCTTTTTCTCTAAAATAAAAAAGAGGTGAATTAAAATTTCATAGCAAATTACTTAAGATTGTGAAAATTTCATATGAGTATGAGAGTATATCACAACAGACAGTAAGTATGGGTAATATGGGTAGATAGTAGTAGTATAGATAGGGGTATGTACATCGCCTTTAATTTAATTTATTTTTTTTTTTTTAGTAAAGTGCAATAGGGGTAATAATAAAAAAAAAAAAAAAAAAAAAAAAAAAAAAAAAAAAAAAAAAAAAAAAAAAAAAATAGTATATACCAATAATAATTTACAACCGCTAGTAATTAAAAAAAAATATATATATATAAAATAAAAAATAAAAATAAAATAGTACATACATATATACATACATATATATATATATTCTATCTTTATCACAAGACTAAAATAAAGAATAAATTTAAAATTCAAAAGGTTATTTTATATATATATATATATATCCTATATATATATCCTATATAATATTCAACTACTTTTTCCTCTTTTTTTCATCATCCCTATTCCTACTTTCAAATTATTATTAACAACTATTTTTATTTTTATTTTTATTTTTATTTCTTGTATATGGCATCCATTCCATCCTTCATTCTTTTTAATTTAAAATGAGTTTTGCATCTCCTATTTGTGAACATATTGCATTCCCATCTACAATGCACATTCAACCATTAACACCTATTCCATTAAAAAGCACTAATGAAAAACATCATAGGGAACTAACAAGTTTGCCATCTTCTGAAGAAGAAGAAGAAGAAGAAGAAGAATCTTCAGACGAAGATTATGATCGTTTATCATTAGATATTACTACTCATAGATCAACAACCCCCCCTACTCCTAGTGAATCGGTTTATTACTATAGTAAAAAATCATTTTTATCATCTTCTTGTCAAGATTATTTACAATTAATAGAACCAAACCCAGTTTTCCCACCTTCTTATGATACTTTACCACCTGGCGGTTGTCCAAGATTTCCTGTATCTGCTAGCTCAATTTTTAATGATTCCGCGGAATGGCTGCTACTACTGATGCTGTGCGAAATAAATGATTTACAACCACCTGCATACAAACCGGCTATTTATAAAATAGGAGTAGTTGAAAGAAAAATTGAATGGATTAATCCAAATGAAATATCTCCAAATAGATCATGGAAACATTGTATAATGGAATTAAATTCCACTCAATTGAATTTTTATAATATCCCTAGTCGTCATGAAAATGAACTTCTATCGTTTTTTTCAAATTTGACTAATCAAGATGATGATAATGCATCATCATTATCTACTATTAAAGAATTGGATTCCATATTTACAGCTAAAAAGGATTATCAATTTTATAATTATGTTAAAAAGTTGGGATTGATTAATAATAAATCTAATAGTAATAATAATAATAAAAAGTCTAAATGCCTTGATTGCAGTTCTTATACTTTACAAAATGCTAAAATTGGATTAGCTACTGATTATAAGAAACGTTCAAATGTTTTAAGAATTAAAGCACAAGATGAACAAATGATTTTGAATTTCCATAATATAGAAGATTTAATTAATTGGAATCTTCTGCTTAATGTCGGTAAAGATGTCTCACTTGATCTTAATGAAAGAGAACTTCCTAAATACAGAACTGTTCCAAGGAGAAGAAGAAGAAGAGATAGAGATAGAAGTGGTTCAATAATGACAGCTATTCAACAACAAACTGGAGGTTCCTTTGCAAGATTAAGATCTGTTTCTGATCCTAATAAATTTAGAGGAAGATTTTCAAGATTAAAATCAAAATTATCTTCTTCGTCTTCTTCTTCTTCTTCTTCTTCTTCTTCTTCTTCACGATTATCTCCTGATTCATCATTTGATATTCTGGCTCATTCGTTTTCCCAATCAATAACACCAATACGATCACCTGTTATGGAAGTAGTAGTTAGATCAAATTCTGCATTTGATCTCAGACAACTTATGATAGAAGAAAATTCACAGCTTAATAATAATAATAATGAAGATGAAGATGAAGATGAAGAATTTGATCAATCTTCAATTAATTCACTCGATCAAGTGCATGTACAAACTACTCCATCATATTGTTATAAATGGAAACCAGAGAAAAAATTTGATCAACGTAAATATCATCGTGATTGTTTAAGATGTATCAAACCATTTTTATATAGCTAAGTAGTTAAAAAGAAAAAAAAAAAAGTTTTTTGTTGTATTCCACAATATACTATGATATCTCATTATCTCATTATTGTTATCTTTTACTTTTCATTGTTTTTTTTTTTTTTTTTTTTTTTTGATAACATCAAACGTTTAAACTTTTGTGTAATATACCGGCGATAACTAAAACCTGAAATTTTCCCACCATCGATTGCTTTTTACTTCCGTCACTCAGCCTCGGAATTTACATAAGATCCTCTCATGCCAAGATTTTTTAATTACTATTTTCCACACTTATCGCGGGATAACAGCGAATTAATTAAATGGATAGATGAATTTGTAAAGAAGACACACACCCTATATATATATCTCTAGCTCTAGTTCTAACTATTAACTTTTAACCCCAACTCCACATACCATCAGTAACCCAATCTAATTCAAATTCATGTTTATTGCTTCCGAATTTTTTAATCATTGGCAATACACCAATAGCATCTGCTGCATCGGTCAATAACTTGATTTCAACTTTTTGGTGTACTTCCGCTTCTTCCTCTTCTTCTTCTACCTCTTCTTTGGTCTCCTTGGCTGCTGCTGCTGCTGCTGCAGTTGCACTTATTAAACTTTGACGAGATACCGGGAGGAAGTTAAGGAAAAAATCATACATTACTGTATCTGGAAGTTCTTCAGGTAAATCATTCACGGAAACGTAAACTTTATCAAAAACAGGTCCAGTGTTCTTAGCTACATGTATAGCAGTAAAAATCAAGATTTCTAAATCTTGAAAATTGTATCCTCCTAATTCATTTATACCAGATAATGAAGATCCTCTTCTTATACGGCCACTCTGTTGTTGTTGTTGTTGTTGTTCAGAAATGCCTTGAAATTGCATTTCTCCCATACCAGTAATGAAAAATTGACCCTTCATAGTGGCCCATAATATATAATACGATCTTTGTTGTAATTCATTGGTGATTATAGCACCTTGTATGTTGGCAAATTTTTTGGCGGTCTCGTCTGCTTTGGCAACAAACCCCTTTCCAACATTAGCCGTATATTGGTGAAGAAGATACGATGGTTTGATTGCAAATTTAGGCACAGTTTGATGGTGGACACTTGATTTTCTTCTACTACCGGGACCTCCTCCTGCTACTGGTGTTGTTGTTGATGAATTGGATTCGGTGATTGATGATAATCCAGTACCAGAACCACCCAATTTTGACATTGATAATATACTCGACATATTAGTCAATGAAGTAGATGACTTGCGATCACCTTGTAATTCCAGGTGAAATTGTAATTTATTAATTTCAGTAAGAATATTTAATTCTTTATTTTGTAAAAGAAATTGAATGATTTCTTGATCTCCTTCATTATCACTTAATAATAATTTAAGTTTCTTACCACTTGAAGAAGATTCTTTTGCTTCAATCAAATTAGTAATTATTGATTCAGTATGTTTTGTTAATAAAGTATTTGGAATTTCATAAAAATCCAATGGGAAAGCTTTGAATCCAAATCTTTCATAATAAGTCTTGACACCAGAATATAAATACCAAACATATTCTTTACTTAAATAATAATTTGCCAATTGAGGATCAACTTGATTATTATGATCTTGAATAGACATTTTCTTGAAATTATCAACTACTCCATCATCACTCGAATCGATTTTTTCTTTAATTATAGCTTCTTCGGTAGCTGAAATGGCATTCGAAACACAAAATTGAGCCAACCCATTCTTTCTATACTCTTTAAGTGTGCATACAAAACTAATCAACAACCCAGTTGCATTATTAACACCAAAAAGTGAAGGGTCAGGAATGGATGATGAAATGGCATTGGATCGATCTCCCGGTTTATAAAAAGCTTTGGAATATCGAACAGATGTAGTAGCTACAGGGATATCCCCTTTATCTGTATCTACAACATAATACGATAATATCTTACCTCCCTTTTTGATAAATTCAAGATGTGCATCAGTGAATATTTCACCAAATCGCTCGGCTCCTAATTTGCCTCCCCATTCAGTCCCACATAAAGTGTACAATTGTTTGATGACCTTCGGGTCAGAAGTTGATTTAAACTTGAAATTGGATGCAATTGTCATTGTTTGAGTGTGGGGACGTATAAGAACAAAATAAAAAAATTAAAATAAAAAATAAAAACAAATTTTGATTTTTTTTTTTTTTTTGATTGCTGGATTTTTCTTTCTTTTTAAAAAAATTTAAATATTGATCGAAAACTCAACGCAATTTTGCTATTCACACGGAACTTAATTTCTTTCTTTTTCTTTCTAACCCCTTCTCCACAAAATCGGTACAACCACTCCACGCGTTTAATATTTTGTGCACTACGTCATATGACTAAAGATACTAACCACACCGTAAAATATATGGATTAGAAGTTATGGTGATAATGATGGTGATGGCTATTAAGGTGTTTAAATTAAAAGGCTTTCCAACGTCTCTATTCTATTTTTATTTTAAAACAAACAATTTTTGAAAGTATATATCAAGTGAATTATTTTGGTGTTAAAAATTTAGTAAAAAATTTTTTTTCAAAAGAGAAATGTTTTTTTTTTTTTTTTTTTTTTTTTTTTTTTTTTTTTTTGTTTTGTTTTATTCTGAAGATACCAAATAACTAAGGGATTTATTTTAATTAATTATTGTTTGGAACTTGGATAGAATGAATCCTGAATCTTATTATTTTCTCCATAAGCCTTTTCTGCTTTAATTATAAATTATAAATAAATAAATAAAAAAATATATTACAACATAATTCTGGTATAGATCAAAATTAAAGAGGTGTGACCAAACCTGATTTTTTTTTTTTAAAAAAAAAAAACTTTATTTAATAGTGTTACAATATACAACTTCAACTTCAAGTGTGTGTGTGGAGAGATGTGAATCAAACCTAATGTACCATTTTGTTTGCATATACCCGGCACAGGAACAAGAAATTTAAAGTCACACTACGGAATCAAACATAAGGTGACACATATTTACTGGGTCGGATTGCTATTTTAGGCAGGGGGGGGGGAGAGAGTAGTTTAGCGGAGTTTTGTTTTTTACGGCGTTCCAGTGGCAAGAAAGTGCCGCAATTGAATTTTTTCGTTTGCCGCAAAATTACTTTGTGTTCCTAAAACCGGAGCATCGTGAAGTAAAAAAAAAAAAAATTATAGAAAACAAATTAGAAAACAAAAGTAAGGAAACTGGAACAAAAGTGGAAACTATAACTAAACTTCATTTGACCAATTAGAGTCCCGTATTCTAAACTAGAACAAATTAACAAAAAAAAAAAAGGATATAGTAAATTGTTCAATGTACCATGTATATGAGTTGTGGAGAACAAGAAACAATAGCTGCAACATCATTTTAAGTGCGCCTGAATAGGGACACACTACTCAGATTAAAAATTTCTTTTGTGTAATGCTACCAACAACAACCAAAGAAGAAGAAGAAAAAAAAAAAGAAAGAAAATACTAAGAAAATACTAAGAAAAGTTTTTCTTTTTTACGGGTATCATCAGAAATATAAAACTCCTTTCTATTCCCTTTTGTAAATTTTTAAGAAATAAATTTTCATTATCTTTAACATATTCATTTGATTTTTTTTTTAAAAAAAAAAATTTATCTTATTCTTTGGTTGTTGTTTTCAATATATTAAAAGATACATAAATAATTTATTTTATTTTTTTTTTTTTACAATGACTGACAAGTCCTCAATTGAAATACCCAAAGAATCACCAAATGAAAGTTATACATTCTCATCAAGTACAGAAGATATAAAGAAACCCAACCCATGGAATAAATTTGTTGATTCATTTAAACCAGCAGTTTCTCACTCGACAAAAGATCTTGAAGATGGACTTTCACCAACAATATCAAAACCAGTCCAAGGTGGCGAAAACCTACAGAAGGCCTTGAGTCCGTTGAAAATCAGTATGATTGCACTTGCATCCTGTGTTGGGTCGGGTCTTTTGGTTATCAGTGGACAAAGTTTGAGGACTTCTGGACCAGCAGGTGTTTTAATTGCTTGGTTTGTGGTGGGAACTTTTTTATATTGTACAATGCAATGTCTTGCTGAATTATCGAGTGCTTTTCCTGTATCTGGATCCTTTGCAGTATATTCCATTAGATTTATTGATCCAAGTTGGGGAACAGCAATGGGTTACAATTATGCTCTTTTTTGGGTTGTTGTTATGCCTTTGGAATTGGTTGCAAGTTCAATGACGATTCAATTTTGGCCCTCTGATATAAATACTGTTGTTTGGGTGGCGGTTTTTTATGTGTTGATTATGGGAATCAATTTGTTTGGTGGAACTAGAGCATTTGGAGAAACTGAATTTTGGGCAGCAATTATTAAACTTCTTGGTGTTGTAGGTTTTAATATTCTTGCTATTATCTTGATTTGTGGAGGGGCTGGAACTCAAGGTTATATTGGTGGAAGAAATTGGCATCCTGCATTTACTGGTGGTGCTAAAGGTGTTTTCCAAACTCTTATGACTGCGGTTTATTCTTTGGCTGGAACTGAATTGGTTGGATTAACATCAGCTGAAGCTGCTGGAGAAGCTAGAAAGGTTATGCCAAAAGCAATAAAACAAGTTTTATGGAGAATTGTTATTTTTTATTTGTTGACTTTAACTTTGATTGGATTCTTGGTTCCTGCTTCTAATACTCAATTACTCGGTAATGGTGGTGGTGCATCTGTTTCTCCTTTTGTTATTGCTCTTAGAGAAGGAGGTATTAGTGGTTTACCATCAGTTTTTAACGTTGTTGTTTTGGTTGCACTTTTGGCAATTGCAAATTCAGCTGTATATGGATCATCAAGAACATTGCTTGCATTAGCTGAACAAGGTGTGGCTCCAAAAATGTTTGCTTATGTGGATAGACAAGGAAGACCATTGGTTGGTTTACTTTTATCAGGAATTATTGGATTATTGGCATTTGTTTCTGCCTCAAAACATCAAGAAGAAGTATTTGCATGGTTAGTTGCATTATCGGGTTTATCCACCATTTTCACTTGGGGAAGTATCAATGGAGCTTTTATCAGATATAGAGCAGCAATGAAGGCGCAAAACCATACTCTTGATGAAGTACCTTATAAAGCAAATACTGGGCTTATTGGAGCATGGTATGGAATGCTTATGAATATTGCCATTTTGGGAATCCAATTTTGGTTAGCTCTTTGGCCAATTGGTAAAAAACCAGATGCGGCATATTTTTTTAAACAATATTTGGCTGCTGTTGTTGTTTTAGCAATTTATATTGCTCATAAATTATGGTCCAAAAATTGGACATTGTTTGTTCGTGCTAAAGATATTGATCTTGACGATGGGAGACTCGATGTTGATATTGATATGCTTAAACAAGAGATTGCTATGGAAAAGGAAGCATTTAAATCTAAACCTTGGTATTATAAATTTTACCACTTCTGGTGCTGATAGATAATTCTCTTAGATGTATGCTTTTTTTTTTAAAAAAAAAAAAAAAAAAAAAAAAAAATAGATTTGAATGAATTTACGACCGTGTCTTTTTAATTATGGCTTTAACTTTGTGGGTAACTTTATACGCATTACTCTCTCACATACACTTGACGTTCAACTTGTCCACAGTTTTTTGAATAACAATTTAAACACGACTATCAAACTATAATTCGTAAACTCTTCACCCTAAAAGAAAATCCATTTATTTGGTTTATTTATTCTTTCCGCGTCTCGGTCATCAATTGTAAGTTCATCGAGATTTGCAACATTGGAATGTAACTTTGTGTGGTGAGGCTATTTAGTTCTTTTTATTCCTCTAAGAGCATGCGACCATTCAAGTGCATAACAAAAAAAAAAAGAAAAAAATAATTAAAATAATTATTAGTCGCTTGAAACTGCAATTAAAACCAAAATATCAAAACCATTAATTTATTAAAAAAATCAACTGAAAAAAAAAAAAAAAAAAAAAAAAAAAAAAGCTACACTTCAAGGACTCTTAGTAATTATTTTAAATGTTCCATTAAGGGTATATATATATATACTCATCTGTAAATCTTCAGATCTTTTTAAAAAAAAAATTATTTTTCTTCTCCCCATCTCACAACCAAAAAACCATGGGTAGAATATCATCACAAGGTAATAACGCAATTATATATTTGACATATGCATTTATGTTATTTACTGGGTTGTTCCTAGCATGGAAATTTGCTTCCAGTAAAGATTTCTTATCTTCAAACGGGACCCAAAGAGGTATACCCTTGGCATTAAACTTTATTGCCTCAGGTATGTAACACGTACATGTACAAGCCACACTACTGAGCAATATCTTTTTACGAATAATCTGAACTATCAGATTATTAAATATCCGTACCGTGTTTTTTATTTATTTATTTTTTTTTTTTTTCAAGTTCTGTAACTCGATTTAAGTTGATATTTGCATTAGGAGTAGTTTTTTTTTATTTTATTTTATTTTATTTTACTGTTATTATTATTATTATTATTACTAACAACCATAGCTATGGGAGTGGGGATAATCACTACGTATGCACAAATTGCAAATGTAGCAGGATTACATGGTTTATTAGTATATACACTTTGTGGTGCCATTCCTATTGTTGGATTTGCTATTATTGGACCAATTATCCGCCGTAGATGTCCAGATGGGTTTATTTTAACCGAATGGGTAAGACACAGATTTGGTATTGTTACTGCTTTGTATTTATCTGCATTCACTTGTTTGACCATGTTTTTATTTATGGTTGGTGAGTTATCTGCACTTAGATCGGCAGTTGAAACATTGACTGGCTTGAACGCTTTGGGTGCAGTTATAGTCGAATGTGGAGTCACTACTATTTACACTTTTTTTGGTGGATTCCGTGTTAGTTTCATTACTGATAACTTCCAAGGAGTTTGTGTTTTACTTTTATTAATCATTTGTGCCGCTGGTATGGGAAGTTATATTGAAATAGATGCTTCAAAAGTAGGACCAAGTGGGTTATTAAAAGCAAACAAATTAGGATGGCAATTAGTTTACATTTTATTTGTTGCTATTCTAACTAATGATTGTTTTATGTCTGGATTTTGGTTGAGAACTTTTGCCAGTAAAACCGACAAGGATTTATGGATAGGCACTTCCATTGCAGCAGTTGTCACATTTGTCATCTGTACATTGATTGGAACAACTGGATTTCTTGCGGTTTGGTCAGGAGATTTGGAAGTTGGAGATGAAAATGGGTACGATGCATTTTTTATCTTGTTGAGTAAAATGCCAAGATGGTTAGTTGGATTTGTATTGATTTTCTGTATTGTGTTATCAACGTGTACATTTGATTCTTTACAATCTGCCATGGTTTCAACCATTTCCAATGATGTTTTTAGAAACAAATTACACGTCAATTACGTTAGAGGTATGCTTGTATTACTCATGGTTCCTATTGTTGTTTTGGCTGTAAAAGTAGCTGATGATATTTTACAAATTTACTTGATTGCGGATCTTGTATCTGCCGCCATAATTCCTGCCGTGTTTTTAGGACTAGCAGACGATTGGTTTTGGTATTTAAGAGGACTTGACGTTATGGTAGGTGGATTAGGGGCTTTATTGGGTGTTTTTGTGTTTGGAACAATATATTACCATAGTGCAAAAGAAGGTGGAAAATTGTTATTGATTTGGAACGGTCTCTACAACCCAGAAGATTGGGGTCCCTTTGGTGCTTTTGTTATTGCTCCAGTAGGTGGTGTTGTATTCACTTTGATGTGCGCTGGATTAAGAATATCCTTATTATACATCTATAGTAAAATCACCAACTCCCAATTTACAGCTTTGGATAAACCAGAAAAAGTTGAACAACAAGAAGTTACATATGGATCGTTTGATGACGATGATGATTCAGATGGTAAGAAAGTTGTATAATATTTTGTATACATGTAATATAGACCACGTGATTGGTTGCATTTTTTTTTTTCTTTTTTTTTTTTCTCTTTATTAGGTTTGTTCCCGACCCCCCTCCTTATCAGTTGTACCTCTTTCCGTCCATGTTGCTTGCGCGCTTTTTCCTTATTATTCTTTTTCCAATTTTTTTTTTTAGTTTTTTTTTTCTTTTTTTAAACTTCATCGCATACCAAATAGACCATCAATTACACCATGTTATCAACAGATGTTTCCTTTTCTAGAAGGCTAACACAATGTACATGTGCCATAATCTGGTGTTTATTATCTGGGGGTCCGATTTTTGGTTTTGCTGCATTAAAACCAGTATTGATAAAAGAACACGTTTATGAATATTTATGTGATATACATACCCCAACAACAACAACAACAACAACAACAACTTTTGTTAAAGATATAGTTGCACAATGTACAGAACAAGATTTGAAATTAAACATGATGTTTACTGTTGCAGCAATGTTAACCAACGTTTCTGCTTTGGCAATTGGTAGAGTATTGGATGTTTATGGACCTAAGATGTGTGGATTGATTGGAGTGGGTTTCTTATATTTGGCATGTTTAGTATTTATCTATTCTAAACATTTAGTTGGAACATTTATTGATCCCTATTTGACTGGGTATGCTGCATTGGCTTTGGGTGGTCCTTTTGCATTCATCTCTTCCTTCCAATTATCAAATTCGTTCCCAAAAAGTAGTGGTACCATCTTAGCATTGATCACAGGTGCATTTGATGCATCCAGTGCTGTGTTTTTGTTATATCGTATCTGGTATAATGCATCGTTGGGTAGTTTTACATTGGAAAAGTTTTTTGGATTATATTTACTAGTTCCAACGTTTATTTTGTTTGCACAATTATTTGTCATGAATTCTGAATCTTATCAAACTGAAGCGACAAAACTTTGTGTTGAAGACGAAGAAAACCATCATCATGTTGTTGCTGTTGAGAGCGAACATACACCTTTACTTGAAGAACAAACAACAACACCAAGAAGAGACTCAATGGGAGATGCCATTAAACAACCATATGAACTTGAAGGAGAACAACATTTAGTTGAGCATTCAAGTGGTGTGTTTGGAGTGATGCATGGATACACGGCCAAAGAACAAATTATGAGTTGGTGGTTTGTTTTAACTACTTTATTAAGTATTATTTCAATGTTAAGATTAAATTATTTTGTGGCCACTATCGGAACTCAATATCAATACATTTTTGGATCTTATCAACTAGCAGATAAAATTAATAGTTTTTTTGATATCGCCTTGCCTTTAGGTGGTCTTATCAGTATCCCATTTATTGGGTTGTTTTTAGATAATTGCTCCACTATGGTTGTTTTGGTCATTTTGTTGACCATTTCATTAGCAATTGGTGTATTAGGTTTGGTTTCAAACTATGCATTGGCGATATTGGGAGTGTGTATGTTTGTTGCATACCGGCCATTATTTTATACTGTCATCTCTGATTTCTGTGCAAAAGTATTTGGATTCCAAACTTTTGGGACAGTATATGGTGCAATCATGTGTATATCTGGACTTTTCAATTTTGGTCAATCATTTTTGGATGAATTGACTCATACTACTTTTCATATGAATCCAATTCCAGTTAATCTTATATTAGTAGGGTTCACAGCAGCTATTGGATTATCTACGATTGGTTACGTTTATAAATCTTCTAAATAGAATATAGAGAAAACAGGCAGGCTTGTGATTACAACAATTGGTATGTATGTCTCGCAAATCTTGGGTGTGGGTGGTACCTGAAAGTTTCCATCGGATTTTTTTTTATTTCTGGGCGATAAAGAAAAAAAAAAAAAAAAAAAAAAAAAAAAAAAAAAAAAAAAAAAAAAAAAATAAAAAAAAAAAAAAAAAAAAAAAAAAAAAAAAAAAAAAAAAAAAAAAAAAAAAAAAAAAAAAAAAAAATAAAAAAAGGCAAGAGAAATAAAAAAAAAAAAAATAAAATAAAGAAATAAATAAATAAATAATTATACCTAGACATAGTTTTTAAGTCTACTTATAAACTTATTCTTGTCAATGATATGAGGAATCATTTATTACTTTTTTTATTAATCCCAATTACAATCTGCTCAGTAGGAGATAACCTTGATGAATTTCAAGCGTGTCTAGAACAGTGTGATTGTCTGGCCATCCCACAATCTTACCTATGGTCATGTCCTGCAAACTGCAATTACTATTGTCAACAACAAATAACAGATCAACTAGAGCAACATAATTCCCCGATTGTTCAATTCTATGGGAAGTGGCCATTTAGAAGAGTCTTGGGACTACAAGAATTTGTATCCACGTTATTTTCATTTGGTAATTTTTTTGTCAATTATTGTAATATTGGACCAATTTATCGACAATTTAGAAGAAACGACCTGGGTTACAAGACAATGTATGTACAATATTTGATATTGTTGATTGTTACTTGTATTGGATGGGGGTTCAGTGTTATTTTCCATTTCAAAGATACAGCGATGTCTGAAACTTTGGATTATTTTGGTGCGTTTGCGATCATCTTGTGTAATTTGAATGTTATTGTTGTGAGAGTTTTTGAATTATTTAAAAACAAGACAAAATTAAAAATA
>JAKTXM010000117.1:0-31693 GCA_030582575.1 Candida buenavistaensis | reverse complement strand
CTAAACATAATAATTGTTTTTGACCAGCAGATAAATTAGAACCACCTTCTTCAATTTGTGCATCTAATCCTATTTTTTTAACTAATTCATCGGGATTTTTACTTGCCTTTTTCTCTTCTTCTGTTGGATCTGTTTCCATTTTACTAATATGATCTTTCAAATGTGCCAATTGTAAAACTTTCCATAATTTCTCATCACTATATTCACCAAATGGATCCAAATTTTCTCTAACTGATGCTCTAAATGTATGAGCTTCTTGAGGGATAATAGTTAAATGATGTCTAAGATCGTACAATCCAATAGCACTTGTATCAACACCATCAATTTCAATATTACCTCCAGTAGCTTCAATGATTCGAAATAATGCTAAAGTTAAAGATGATTTACCAGCACCAGTTCTACCAACAATACCTACTTTTTCTTTAGAATTAATTACCAATTCAATTTCTTTTAAAACAGGATCCAAATGTTTTCTATAAGCAGTACTATATTTTTTAAATTTAACAACACCTTTAGCTGGCCAAGATTCTTCAGGTCTATTATTTTCAATCACCATTGGTGCTTCAGAAGGCAAATCACAATATTCAATAATTCTTTCAACGGAAACACCGCCAGATTGTAATTCCGCCCAGTACCTGACTAGGGAACTCAAAACATATGTAATACTCATAGAATAAGTCATTACAAAACCTAATAAACTAGGAAGAATAGGATGTTTTCCACCTAATGTAACAATAGCTAACAATGCAGTGAAAAACATAACATTTGAAGCAATAGCATATAATCTCATTGACAACCATCTATTACAATTTTGTTGAACAACACCAATTAGAGTCTTTTCATCAATAAAAGTTTTAGTCTTGTAAATAAAACGTTCTCTTTGGTGGAATGCTTTTATTGTGTCAACACCATTGATTGATTCCTGAATGGTGGCTAATATTGGAGATTTGGCAATAGTTTGTAATCTTTTCAATTCTCTTGTAGTTGGAACAAATCTAATACGGAAATAATTGTAAACAAACAATAAAGAAACAATAACAGCAATCATTGGAGGTAAAAATGTTACAATGACACCAAATGTAACAATACCATTAAGTAAAGTAGTAACAAATGAAATAATGATCCATGGAAAATTCAAATCTATTTGCCCAAGATCTTCAGTAAATCTATTTAAAATTCTCCCTACTGGTGTGGTATCAAAAAATGACATTGGTGACCTCAATACCGATTCTGCCATTCTATTATGAAAATACCCGGCACCTCTAATAATACAATACCTCCAAATTACAAGTGCGCCCAAATAAGTTAAAAATCCAGAAAATACACCCATTGCAGCATAAGTACCTAAAAAGAATCCTGGTTCAACAGTATCGTTTTGTTCACTATTAAGTTGAGACCAATAACTCAATAAATATTTCTCACCAGCCGTAATCAAAACAACGGTCAAAGTAGCAATTACATAGAATGAAAAATATTTATAATTACAAGCAATAATGTATTGCTTAAAAATTTCCCATGGAACAGTACCCTTTCTTGAAACTTCTTGTTCATGTCTTGTTTTTCGAACTTCATCATTTGAAGTTTCGTCATTTTCATAATTGTGGCCATATGAAACGACACTGGCACGACGTAAAACAGCTTGTTCAACAGCACCGCGGTCGTGTTCACAAGTATAATCAACAATTTCATTAACTAAATCTTTAGTACCCAGTTCTTCTTGAATGTCAACAACAGTGTGAGTATTATTTAATGACCGCTCTTCTCCTTCTTCTTCTTCTTCTTCTTCTTCTTTTGCTTGTTCTGATTGATCATCTTTATTACGACCATATTCTTTAATCAAATTTGCTAAATCACCCCCTTTGGCAAGAACTTCTTTGAATTGACCTTGTTCAATGATTGCACCTCCAGACAATAAATAAATGTCATTGGCTTTTTCTAAAACTGGGACCGAATTAGTAGCTAGAACTCTACAACGATCACCGATAATACCAGTATTACTCAAAACTTTCTTAATTATATTTTTACCAACATGGGCATCAACGGCAGAAAGAATATCATCTAAAAGATAAATATCAGCTCTGGAATAAACAGCTCTAGCTAATGATATACGTGCCTTTTGACCACCAGAAAGTGAAATACCCTTTTCTCCAACAACTGTTTTATCACCATCGGCAAGATTCTTAAAATCAGAAATTAATTCACATGCATCAATTGTCTTTTGATAAAAATTAGGATTATATTTATGTCCAAATAAAATATTTTCTTTAACGGTACCATTTATAATCCAAGGATTTTGTGGACAATAGGCAATAGCACCAAACGTTTCAACACTAGTATTGGAAATGACGGTAGAATTATTATTATCATCTGAGAATGTAGGAATTTTGATTGGAACATCACCTAAAATAGATTTAATCAAAGTAGATTTACCACTTCCTACTTTCCCAACAATACATGTCAATTCATGTCTTTTAGCCAAAAAATCAATATCTTTTAATGCAATATTATTACTTGACTGAGAATCTTGAACTTCATTTTCTTCATCGGTATAAGTTTTAGGTTGTTCTTGTTCTTCTGACCATATAAAAGTTGCATTTTTAATAACTACAGAATTAGTGGAATTATCATTTGGATCTGGGTCTCTTTTAACAAAACCATGTTGATCATCATCAAGTTCATCTAAACATAAGAATTCGCCAATTCTAGACAATGAAGTTGAAAATTCAATAACTTCAACAATATACTTTGGAATCATCAACATTGGTTCAGATAATAAGTTGAACAAAACTAATGCAGGGAAAACAATTTCTGGTGTCAACGCAGCTTTATAAAAATAAGCATAAGCGGCATAAGTGGAACAACTGATAAAGAATGGAATACAAGACCATAAGAATTGAGCAAAAGCACTTGCTGTGCCAATTTTTTTAATATTCTGTAATTCTCTATCATTTCTTATATGACCCAATCTTGCAAGCATTGGTTTTTCCCATGAATAAAATTTAATACTTTTAACTGAATTCAATATTTCAGTAAGCAAACTGGTTCTTTCATCCTTATCTTTCATTAGTAGCATGTAATTCTTATACATTGAAGAGTTGACAATAGTGGCAATAGGAACAATAACGATGGCAGTAATAACACCTGCCCAAGTAGCATTTGCAAATAATTTGTACAAAGAAAACAAACATACAATTAAAGTTAATGGTGCTGCCAAGTACTCTGCAAACTGAGAACTAAACCAAAAAACAACATCCATGTCCATTGTTATTAGGTTAATAATATCACCAGTAGGTTTTTTTTTTCTAGACTGTGGAGATAATTTCAATGCCTTTTCATAAATCATGGTGGTAAAGGAGCTTTGAATCTCGTAACTAAGATAGTATTCAGTTTTGAAAGCTTGATTAAAAGAAATAAATATAGCAATTGATGTAACAAACATGACCGCTGCCCAGAAATAACCAATAATAATAGGAGGTTTAACTTCATCATAAAAGTAACTAGTGAAAAATTGAATAAATTTTCTTAAAAGGAAGGGTTGAACAAGGCTTAAGATTGGGGCAATAATAGTGAGAACAATACTAAGGATAACTCTATTATAAAATGCATTAAGAATAATAATGAACATTCTTGGTTTAGATTCAACTTTCTTTCTTGTAATGAACCCCCATAATTTAGAAAACCAACCAATTTTTTTAGAATATTTTAATTCTTGATCCCACGCTTTAGTTACTTTAGCTTTAGTTTCATCACATGTAATTTCACCCAAAATATCTGGTAAATCAGACAATTTAACATCATCAGTAGCATATATTTTATTAATCAAAGGTTGAAGATAATAAAAAGTGAAATTAGAAAACAAATTGACAGTATCCATAAATTCTTCATTATTAATTTCAAATCCTGGTTTATAATAACCAACTTCAAGTATAAAAATAAATAGATTATTAACAAGGGCAATTATTTCGATTATATAAGCAGGGCCAGAATTTGCGTAAATTTTATGTTTAGAATATGAATCTTGAATAAAAACACCAAATGAAAATCCAATATTAATTAACCAATAAGTCAATAATGAAGCCAGGGAAATTGGAGATCTTCTAAATTCAACAAATTGTAAAATCAATGCTAATACAATTGTGATGAGACTACCAATAAAATATGAATTGTTATTTAATAAATATAATGATACAATAAACACGATTTGTAATAATACCAAAAATATTTTAAAAGTTTGTAATATAGGGGTTATTGAATAAATACGATGATAATTTTTCTTTCTAGGGAAAACTAATTGAAATGTTTGAAATAATATGAATAAACCAAATATAATATTGATGATATTACCAATATATTCAACAAATAATGGGTTTAAAGAATTACTATGAGGAGAATAAAGTGGATTAGGTATTTTAAAATTGTTATAAGATGATGATGATGATAAATAGAATATGTCTTCATTAATAGGTATAAATTGAAAAGTGTGTAATAAAGAATGAGGATTAAAAGTTAATTGTATAGGAACCAATCCTAATATCAATTCTTTCGTCAGATTCATGATTGATAAAAAGAAGAAAGAAAGGAGGAAAGGGATAATTTGATGAACATGGACAATCTAGTTCTACATCTAGAATGAAAACTAACCGTCTTTGTTACACAAAACTTTAAAAGAATCAGTTCATATGGACACCCGTTAGAAGAAGTGTATTTTGTATATATTTATATTTATTGAAATTTTAAAATGTTACTGCTAGATTTTTAAGTATATGGCAGCATTCAACCAACTTTAGTCTCATAAATTGAGTGTTCAATCGACCAATTCAATTGATAAAAGTATTTTCTTGTATGGGTAGGTTTAAGTTTCTAGCCGTTTTAATGCAACACGGACTAAATTATTAGTCTCACACTACCTATTCTGTCTTTATCACCGCAAAACTCCGATATTTTCAAAACGTAACTCATTTAGTATCAACGAAAGAAAAACAAGGTGAAATGCGATCTACGGAATATTCATCTTTTATTGAAACTGAGTATGTAATTTAATGAGCAAATCTAAAATCTAATCTCTTAGCACCTTCAGTCTTACTGTTCTTACGATAATCATCTTTTTCTTCTTCAGTCATGGCATTCCAGATCTTATCTCTTCTTCTATTTTGATAGATATAGTAACCTTTGGCAAGCAATATAATTGGGATTGTAGCAACTTCCATAGCAAATATTTGCATATTCCCACGTTTGTATAAAGGCAAATCATCTTTTCGGTAAATGTTTTGACCAATAATACTACTCAATTGAACAGACATATTGTATAAAGCAGAACTAATAGATCTTGTTCTAACACCGTTTGAATTTCTTGAAACCCAAGCAACAAGGATTGCGTGAATATACGGTCCCCCCGAATATAATGTATTTAATACATAAGTTGGCCATACCTGTTTACCAGATCCTGGCCACCATCTAATAATACCAATAACAATAGCTGAATAAATTGGAGCTGAAAGACAAATTGCACTTCTTTCATTAATATGTTCTGATAACCAAGTAAGTCCTAACAAAAATGCAATATGTAAGACCTTTGGAGGAATCATTAATAAATTTGTATCAAAAGTTGAAAACCCCATTTGACGGTTCAATAAAGCAAAGTAAGATCCAAAAGTAGCACTGCCAATAAAAGTTATAAGCCCAATAGCCATAATTGGAAAGATTTCCACATCTGCAAAACTTTTTATAATTTGTTTGACAGTTAACCCTTGTCTATTGTGCATGGATCCTTTGGTTGGATCATCACGTAAAATTCTATTGACAACAATTTTTTCTTCACGTTCAGTGAACCAACCTTTAGGACGGAATCTGTTTTTTGTTTGAACTGCAGAAGGTACCATCAAATAAAAAGAAGCAATACCAATAAGCAAAGTGAATGCACCCTCAAGTAAGAATAACCATCTCCAACCAGCCATTCCCGCAATTCCTCTCATTCTTAAAATACCAAATGCCAACAATGAATTGAAAATATCAACTAAAGATAATGTAGTCCAAAACCAAGATAATCTAATTGGTAATTCCGTTCCTGTAAAAAAATAACTTAACCATAAAACCAAATCTGCAATGAATCCACCTTCTAAGGCACCAATTAAGGCACGAGTAATAAGAAAGGAAGTTCTACCCGATAAAGCCACTTGACACATTGCGACAATACTCCATGCACAAATTTGCATTGGTATAAAAATATCTGGACCTAATGCTTTTGAGATTAATTGTGAAGGAATTTCAGCTAATAAAAAGGAAATACGAAACACAGTGTTACCAAGATTGTAGTCATTGGTGGTCATTCCCAAATCTTTCAAAAAATTGTCACTCGTTGCGTTAGTCAAATTTCCTCTATCAATTTGAAGCGCAATAAACATAAAACAAGCAGTCAAAGCAACACGGTAATTTAATTTCCATGTCAATTTTTTTTCTTCCTCTGGTTCCCATTCAAAATGGGGGTCAAAGGCTGAGTAAGATTCATAGTTAGAGGTACGATATAAATTATCATAATATTCAGCAACTTTGGGGTCTAAAAATGGATTCTTTATTAATTGATTTTCTTCAAGTGATGATAAATCGTAAGTGGATGAAACACTAATTTTGGCGTTGCCTTTAGAATCCTTTTCTATTGGATCATTGCTGGTGGAGTCTAATTTAATGTTTTTGGAATTATCAATACTAGCAGCAGATGTAGTGTCTTGAACAGATGATTCTTTTTTTTCGGACATTGTTGGTTATTAGAAGTAGAAAATTTTGCAAGAAAACTTGACAAGGAGTATTATTTATACCAGATGTAATGGTATGTGAAGTATCCACAATTTAGGAAGAGGGGTTTAGCATTTATGTACCAATCTATACGGTTTATTGTGTAAAACCAAGAAAAATGTTGCTTATCACTTAGTACACAATTGGATGATATTTTTGCAATTTTGTTCCCGTATCTATAGCAACACAAAATCATAAATTAAGAAGTTGCAAACAAACCAAGAAAAAAAAAAGCAAAAAAGCAAAAAAGTAAAAAGGGAAACGGGAATGTAGGTACTGGCGATGATACCATTGTGGCTGTAAAGTATGGCAACAATTATCAGTGAACTAAGAAAAAGAAAGACAAAATAGAAGAGACTACGTCGTAATTCTCCTGACTAAGTTACGGTGTTTTTACTCATAAAGTAAGTCAAATATCAAACTAAGGGGTAAAATAATATTGATACCACGTGACCTTTTTTTTTTGATAATAAAACTAAATGCCCAATAAAGTTCATGCTGAATATGTAAACATAACTAATATCAATAAATTGGGTCGTCACGCAGAATATGTTTTAGTAAGTGCCGCTTAGTATTAAAATTATTGTAAGCTAGTTTGAATCAATGTACCTCTTGTATTCCTCCGTTATTGAGACTAAGAGAAATCTTTGGATGAAACTTGTCCAAATAAGAAAATAAAAAAAAAAACTAATCTCAATAAAGTACAAAATTCTATTTAATGGGCAAACCTGAAATCTAATCTCTTAGACCCCTCGTCTGTAGTATTCTTTCTATAATGGTCCTTTTCTTCTTCAGTCATAGCTTTCCAGATTTTGTCTCTTCTTTTGTTTTGCCATACATAATAGTATTTAGCCAATAACAAAACTGGAATCAGGGCTATAGCAAGTGCAAACAACTGCATGTTACCACGTTTATACAAAGGTAAGTCGTCTTTTCTATAAATATTCAGCGCAATAATACCGCCAACTTGGACAAACATGTTATACAATGCCGATGCAATGGATCTTGTTCTAACGTGATTGGAATTTCTTGATACCCACGACACACAGATCGCGTGGACGTAAGGCTGCCCAAGATATAATGTGTTTAAAACATAAGTTGGCCATTTTTCTTTACCTGATCCTGGCCACCATCTAATGACACCAAGCAACGGAATAGAATAAAGTGGAGCACTCAAAGCCACAAGACCTCTTTCATTGACTTTCCCCGAAAACCAAGTAACAAGCAAAAGTAATATAATGTGTAAGACAGCAGCAGGAATACTCAATAAGTTTGTATCAAAAGTTGAAAATCCCAATTGTTTGTTCAACATTGTAAAATAAGCTGTAAAAGTATTAGTCCCAATATAAATAATTATACCGACAGCAAAAAGCGGCCAAAGGTTGTAATCAATTAAACTTTTCCAAAGTGCTTTGGGGGTTATTCCTTGTCTGTTATGCATGGAACCCTTTCCTGGATCATCACGTAAAATTCTGTTGACAACAATTTTTTCTTCACGTTCAGTGAACCACCCTTTTGGATGCATCCAATTTTTGGTTTGAACAGCAGATGGAACCATCAAATAGAAACCAGCTATTCCAATGATCAATGTGATGATACCTTCAAGTAAGAATAACCATCTCCAACCGGCCAAGCCAGCAACACCCCTCATACGCAAAATACCAAATGCAAGTAACGATGTGAGTATTTGCACAAGTGATAAAGTTGTCCAAAACCAAGATAATCTAACTGGTAATTCTTTACTAGTAAAGAAATAACTCAACCATAAAACCAAATCAGCAATAAAACCACCTTCTAATGCACCAATTAAGGCTCTAGTAATATAAAATGAAGCTTTACCAGATAAAGCAGCTTGGCACATGGCAACCACTGACCAAGCACATATTTGAATAGGAATGAAGATATCCGGTCCCAAAGCTTTAGAAATCAATTGTGATGGCACTTCCGCAACTAAAAAACAAACATAAAAAATGGTATTACCTGTGTTATAATCATTTGTTGTCATACCCAAATCCTTAAGAAAATTATCAGTAACAGCCTGTTGAAGGTTTCCTCTGTCAATTTGCAACCCTACAAAAAGAATACAGGCTGTTAATGCGACTCTAACATTGATTTTTCTAATAACTGTTTTTTCTTCTTTCTCTGTCCATTCAAAATGAGGATCAAATGCTTTGTAACTTTCATAATGTGATTCTTCGTATAAGTTACGGTAATATTCTTCCACTTTAGGGTCTAAGAATGGATTCTTGGCAAGTTGGTCGGATTCTTGTGATGAATTAGATTCAATGTAAGTAATTACTTTATCATCATTCTTGGCTAAAGACTCGTTTGTAGTTGATGTGTTGTCTGTACTAGACACAGAATGTTTTTTTTCCGTATCAGACATGGTAGCTAAATTTCTTGCAATATTTTATGTTAAAAAAGTTCTTGGTATTAAGTCTCGGCATTCTGTCATTTTTATAATTTTAGTAAATCTATTCACGTACTAAACCGGATATATTTCCTATTAGATAAGTTTAATTGCGAAACAATGGATCACCTAATTTATTAGCAATATGGCTTTCGGGAAAAAAAATGTGGTGGCTACAAAATGATGTGATCAAAGAGATTTTTCTTTTCTCTTCTTTTTTTTTTTTTTTTATTGTTTTTTTCCTTGCTTTTACAATTTAACTTTAACCTAGGCTCATGTCCTAGTTATTCCATATAGTGGAAGCGGTTCCATTCATATGCAAATCCCCAATATAGCAATATAGATTTGCGCCTCTAAGATTAAACCTTTTTTTGCAGCTTTGGAAAATCCCGTATCCAAAATTGTGTGGAGACTTTCGGGCGCAAATACTACACAAGCATATCCATATCGTTTATCAAATTAGATCTTAAATAGATCTAGTAAGTTTCATCCTAAAATCCAAGATTAGAAATGAACCTGGTAGCCGTTTTATTGTTAGTTGATAAGATCATATAATTAGAACAATGTAGCGTTAAAATTATATAATACAAACACTTTAGTAACACAGGGACTAGTAAACCGCACTCCTGGTTCGGAAACTGCGGTAAAATTGCAATTTAATTAATTGCAAACGCCTTGCGTACTTTAATCACGGGCCGCAATTGAGTTGCCTATCATGGAGATAATTTAAAACTATCAGCACGTGACAAAGTCAAATACATACACCATGATTAGCTATTTTGATAAGAAAGCTAGTCCACATGCCACAATTCTTATCAGTACATTGATAATATCGTAAATGATAAACTCCTTACTGCCTGTTCCTTCTGGATACGGGCTCTCCGTAATCTAAATTAATTGCGGCAAATTTTTTATACAAATTTTTTTACAAATAAAATATTATCTACTAAATAGATATTAGTTTATCCAAATAATCTAAGCCAGTACCAAAACTTAGAACAATCAGATCCATTCCTTGTCAACACCAAAGTTGATTTTATTAATATCGGGTCGGCTATAGTACGTTTTGTTTATTACATAAAACCAGAAGATGAGAATTCTGAAAAAAAAAAAAAAAAAAAAAAAAATCTGTAAAATTTTTTGATTGTTACCAAGTCATCGCCTACCCAAAATGAAGCACCCGTTTCAAATATTAATATCCAATCAACAAGGCACGCATATATTTGCTGTTGTAAAAAACTATTTACAAGTGTTTTCTACTTCCAATGGGGAGAAAGTAGGTGAATGGCAAGACACAACCGAATCAAACCATCCTAAAGTTCAAATAGAAAAACGAACTGGCCGTGAAATCTCTACCCAACAAATTCACAATCATATCAGGTATTTACTTCTTACACCAGATGAAACTCATATTATAGCATCAACGGATTCTGATAAATCGGTGTTAGTTTTTCAGATAGATTTTGACCAACCTAATTGTTTAACCTTGAGTAAACGTCAACCAATTCCAAAGAGACCATATTCTCTTGCGGTTGATGGACAAGGAAATGTTGTGATTGCAGACAAATTTGGAGATGTGTATACCGTGTCAATTGATTCCAAAGAGCCACTTCCAGAGAAGAATTTAGAACCAATATTGGGTCATGTATCTATGTTGACTGATATTACTGTTGGTAAACACGATAATAAAAAGTTTGTAATAACTGCTGACCGTGATGAACATATTAGAATTTCAAACTATCCAAAAAGTTATGTGATTAAAAATTTTCTATTTGGACATGAGGAATTTATTTCCCAATTGTATATTCCAAGTTATTCACCAGACATTCTAATCAGCGGTGGAGGTGATGATTTTATCAATATTTGGAAGTGGTATGAAGGGAAATTAATCGAATCAGTTCAATTGAGAAGTCATATTGAAGACTATTTAACAGAAGCTCATTTACCACCAACAAGATTTAGAACCGAAAAATCACCTAAAGAAATATCTGTGGCAAAAATAAGTACGCTCAAATCAAATTCAAACCATTATTTGATTGTTTTGGCAGAGAATACAGCTTGTCTATTAGTATTTGAACTTGACGAAAACTATAAAGGACAATTTAAACAATCAATTTCAGTGGATGAACCAATAATTGATTTTACTATTGCAAATTCTACAATTGTAACGTCACTTGAATCAGAGAATTCAGTAAAATATTTCAGTTTAGAAGATAATGAATTTTTAGAGACACAGGGTCCAAAAATCTCTGAAGCAATTCCAATTGATGTTGAGAAAAAACTGGATTTCCAACAGTTGTATACAGCGTTTCAATTACGTAAAAGAAGTGATAGTTAAATAATGTTTTTACTTTAATTATTAGTATTACTTATTTTTTTTTTTTTTATTTATACACATGTTTATATACATAAGATTATCTAATCTTATTCTTCATCATCGCTTATGAAACCACCTTGTTTACAAAGTGCATAAAACAAAGACTCTTTATTTTTCAATAAATTTGATGGAGTGTCGAATTCTGCAACTTGACCTTTTTCCAAAACTAAAATTCTATCTGAATCCAAAATTGTATTCAATCTATGAGCAATGGTTATTATAGTTTTATCCTTAAACTCATTTCTAATAGTTTCTTGTAATATTTGATCAGTTTCAACATCAACAGCTGCAGTTGCTTCATCCAATACCAATATATTGGAGTAATTTAATTTCAACAAGACTCTACCTAAACACATCAATTGTCTTTGACCAATAGATAAGTTTGCTCCACCTTCACTGATTTTGACCAACAATGGATTGGTTTCTTCATCTTCTTTAGTTTCTCCCTCGTGGTACATTTTCATGACATGATCTTTCAAATGTGACAATTCTAATGCTTTCCAAATTTGATCATCAGTATACTCATTAGTAGGGTCCAAATTCGATCTAATTGTACCTTCAAAGACTTGTGAATCTTGTGGAATAATGGACAATTTGTGTCTCAAATCATATAACCCAATAGAAGAAGTATTGATATTATCAATATCAATATTACCATCAAATGCTTCAATTATTCTAAACAAAGCTAATGTAATTGATGATTTACCTGCACCTGTTCTTCCAACTATCCCAATCTTTTCCTTAGGTTTAATATCCAAATTAATATTTTTCAACACTAAATCCAATTCCGGTCTATATTTCGTAGAATAATGATTAAACTTAATTTCTCCCTCTTGTGGCCAAGATTGTGGTGGTCTAGAGTCTGGAATAATTTCTGGAGCTTCAGATTTCAAACGTGAATATTCCAAAATTCTTTCAACAGAGACAATATTTGTTTCAACTTCCACAGTCATTCTAACAATCCAATTCAATGATTGAGTAATTTGTAAAGCATATGAAACTGACAACCCAACTAAACCAGCAGTTAAATGTCCTGATTTTAATGTCAAAATCGACAAACCTGCTGATCCTAAAATAATAATTGACCCTAAAAACTCTAATCTTACAGCCAACCATCTGTTTGCATTAATTGCTGGATGATAAGCACTCATATTTTTATCAACTCTTGTTTGGTTTAAAAACTTGAATCTATCTTCTTTTCCATAAGCTCTAATTGTTGATACACCAGTTAATGATTCTTGGAAATTTGCAAAAATAGGTGATCTTGAGACAGAATCCAATCTTCTTAATTCACGAGATGTTCTTAAATAATATTGTTGGTAATAAATGTACAACACTCCCAATGGTAAAATAAGAAATATAAATTGCCATGTGGAGAATGAAATAACAACAATTGTAAGTGTCACTTTGATTGCATTACTGAAAAACATATTGAAAACTCTTCCAATGACTTCATCCACTTTATAAATATCATTTGAAAATCTATTCAAAACTCTTCCAATTGGAGTAGTTTCAAAAAAAGTCATTGGTGCTCGAAGAACACTCACAGCCATACTATTGTGTAATTTCTTGGAACCTTGAATAGTACAAAATATCCAAAGGAATGCGTTTTGAATTAATGAAGCCAATGAATATCCTATACCTAATAAAAAATAGATACCAAGATATTTAGTCACGTTTGGATTGTATCCATACTTGGTATTAGTTTCTGACCAATGTTCCAACCAAAAAGTAGATGCCACATTAATCAAATAAGAACATACAGCAAAACCCAAGAAAATCAAGACATTTAAAGGTCCACATGCTTTAGCGTATTCATAATAAACTTCCCATTTCACTTTACCTTGTTCGAGATGTTCCTTTCTAGCTTTGGTATCAGCATCTTCTTCTTCTTCTTCTTCTTCTTCTTGTTCAATTTCGACAGATCCGGATCCTAATTCTCGCTCCTCATCAATAATTAAAGTTGCTTCTGATGCTCTTCTAAGACTTCCAACTTCCAAATCACATTCAGAATCCAAATCTTCCAAATTAATATCATCTTTAACTTCAATTTCGTCATCTTTGTTTTCACTATTCACTTGTGTAGATGGAGTTGGTGAACTGTCTTTCTTTTTACCAAAAGATTCAATCAATTGACGGATTTTACTAGATTCTTGTTTCATAATATCATCATAAGTGCCTTGTTCAATCAATCTTCCATCGCTAACTAAGTTCAAATTATCTGCAATACTCAAAACTTTAATGTTATTAGTAGCTAAAATTTTACATTTCGATTTAAGTAAACCATTCGGTCCCAATACATGATCGGTTAAATGTCTACCAACATGTTCATCAACAGCACTTAATGGGTCATCCAATAAGTATACATCAGCTCTAGCATAAACTGCTCTAGCTAAGGATAATCTCGCTTTTTGACCACCAGATAAAGAAATTCCCTTTTCACCCACTTCAGTTTTATCACCCTTTGGTAAAATACTCAAATCAACAGTCAATGCACAAGCTTTTAAAACTATATCATAAAAATGTGCGTCATACTTGTGACCAAATAAAATATTATCTTTGACAGTACCATTCATAATCCAAGGAACTTGAGAAACATAAGCTACTTTACCATGTAATGTAACCTCTCCATCTAATTTGTATAAATCACCCAATATGGCTTGAATTATTGATGATTTCCCAGAACCAACTTTCCCGACAATGCAATCTAGTTGACCTTTCTTAGATGTTAAAGTAATATTAGAAAGAGCAACTTTGTAATTTTGTTCCCCTTTTGCTTTTGACCATAAAAAAGTACCATTCTTAATTGAAACAGCGGTATCGCCAACATTTTTGACTTTTGGTGCTTTCGAAACGGCATCATCTTGTAATTCAGAGCCAGTTAAAAATTTAGTTAATCTTCCAATTGCAACTTGTGCTTCAACAATATTAGTAATAACCATAGGCACCACAGCTAATGGGAAAGATAACAAATTAAATAATGACAATGCAGGGAATACTAAATCTGTTGATAAACTTTTCTTTTGTGTCAATACAAATACGGCAAATGTAGAACAACTAACCAAGAAAGGTGCTAAATTCCAAGTAAAATTAGAAACTGCCATAAAAATACCCATTTTTTTTAAATTTTTTAATTCTTTATCATTTCTAACATAATTCAATTGTTTCAAGTAAGGATTTTCCCAACCATATAATTTTAATGATTTAATATTATTTAAAATTTCATTAATTAATCTCGATCTTTCATCCTTATATTTCATTTGAGATTTTTGCAACTTCTTTTGAGTTTTTGCAATCACTGCGTTCAATGGAATCATAATTATCATAATAGCCACACCAGCCCACATTGCATTACCAATTAATGAATGTAATGAATACAAACACAAGATAATTTGGAATGGGCCTGACCAAATAATTTGTAAATTTTGAACCAAATCTTGTAATCTTTGAACATCAACAGACATTAAATTTACAATATCACCTGTAGAAGATTCCTGCTTTGACTCGTTTGACAATACCAATGATTTATTATAAACAACAGAAGTTAATGAAGATTTAATTTTCATTCCCAAATCAAATGCCCTTTGGAAATATTGATGTAAACAAGCGGTTTGTACTACTGAAACAATAAACATTGAAACAGCAATCATTAGTCCACGAGTCAATGGTAATGGGTCACCTTTTTTAACAGATTGAGAATAGTCATTAACAAACTTAATTAACAAACGTAACAATTGAGGTTGAATAAAAGCTAAAGCATCTTGAGCCGCTTTAAAAATCCCACCAAGTAAAAACTCATCACCAAATGCTTTTGCAAGAGCCCAAGTCAAGGATTTGTTGAGCGGTGATTGATTTGTCCAATACTGATCAAAATCTTTAGTTGTTTTGCTAGCTTTCAAATTTCTTGGTAATGGAGGCAAATCATCTTCTGTCAAATATTTGTAATAACCCCTTTTCATCAAACCACCCATCCAATCGAAAGTTATTCTTGAAAAAACATTTGATTGATCATATGGGGATTCTTTCACTAAATTTTGGTAGTAATTTATTGGTCTCATTGGTACCAATATTTCAATAATCAAAATAATAAATGCATTAACATTAGATAATATAACCAAGTTTGCAAAAGTAGTATGAGTTTTATTTCTTAAATGAAGATTACCAATTCTACCGAGATTCAAAATTATTTGAAACAACCAATAAAATAACAATACACCATTAGGAATAGTGGATTTAAATTGCTCTAAATAATGGATAGATAAGGCGACAAAAGTGGCAATGGCATTAAGTATTAAAGAAAATTTTATAATACCAATATGTTGAAAAACAATCGCCAAGGCTATTTGAAATCCCAATTGAATACTGACTAATAACAATTTGAAGTAAAAACCACCATTTATTCTATTAGATACAGTGATTTTTTTATTTCTAAGGTATGAAATTTGATAAACTCCAACCAATATCATTAAAATGGCCGATACTCCAAATAATATACCTTGTAAGAAACAAGGTGTCATATCGTTATAAGTAGACGACAATGGACCCCAACCATCTTGTTTAGTGTTACAATTCAACCATCCACCTAATATTTGACTTTCAGTTTCATTGGTCGTCAATACTTGAGGGTCTAGAATTTCCGACTGCGATTGCGATGGCGATAGGGATAGGGATAGTATGGGGAATTGATTAACAAAGTTCCAACTATTTGATAAGGATGATGAAACGTCAATCTGTTCCATGGTATTTTTTTTATTTTATTTTTACTTATACTGTAGTTGTATATATATAAATAATAAGAAAAATGTAGTTTAAACCTAATAAAGAAATGAAGAGAATATTTACTTAGTAAGTTAATGAAAAAAAAAAAAAAAAAAAAAAAAAAAAATATTCCTGATAAACGGATTTTCCGTATAATCGATTATATACAGGAAGGCTGACTAATAAAATTGATTCCAATTACACGAACCCTACAAAGTCCTACAAACACCTACACACACATGAACGCGTATCACATTGCGCGTGCCCTGAGTGTGTGTGTGTGTGTGTGTGTATAAGGTTTGTAAAAATAATACACAATTTCAATTAAACAAAATACAACTACATCGTCATAAACTATTTAAAGAATTTTTTAAATTTACTCTTCTTTTTATCCTTTGAATCACCAGTAGATGCAGGTGAAGTGTCCTTTGTATATGTAGAACTCTGCTGTCTTTTTTGATAATGCGAAGGGACTGGTTGTTCTTGCTGTTGTTGTTGTTGTTGTTGTTGTTTTTGACCACTATGTCCATTTGTAGGAGGATGACTACTTTGATACATTTGTTGTTGTTGTTGTATTTGTTGTTCAAATTTATTTTGTTGATAATTTATACCCGCAGCTGGATTAACATTTGGTTTAGGTATCGCATCTTGAAAAACATGTAATGGAGGATCAGTTGGTTTAGTTAATTCTTTATAAATATTCAAATCTAAATTTTCTGGATTTTTATTCTTATCAATACTTTGTAATCCAATTAAAAAATCTCTTGGTCTTAAAATTGATTCCGATCCAATATAAAACTCTTTGTTCATTGTAGATGATAATTCATAAATAGATCTCATTTCACTATAAGTCATCCCTCCTGCAACAAAACAAAATATACGTTGTTTATTCTTAGCTTGTGAACCAATAGTCATTGTATTTCTAGATGATGATGATGATGATGCCCATGCAGCTTTTATTCTAGTATTTCTTAATGAACCACTTGCTTGAACATCTTTTCCACCTCCTGACGGAGACGACATACGAGCATTATTGGCAGGTAAATCTTCATCTAAAGGTTGATCACGGAAATAAGGAAACCAATCTCTATCTAATGAATATTTTCCGGCATTTTGCATGATTCGTTTAACACCAGGGGTAAAACGTGATGTATTATATGTTCCTTCATTATTAATTACATGATACATTTCTTTATGGAATGGTTTATCTTTAACATCTTGTTTAAAAAGTGGGAAACCTAATTTTTCTACATTATTAAAACATTTCTCCACCAATCCAGTAATATATTTATCATTAACACCAATAAAACGAATCATTTTTTCAAAATCAGCTCGAATTAATCCACCACGATAAAATGCATAAATCAAAACAAGTCTCATTTTATCATTAATATGTAAATCATCTCTTGCTAATAATATAATCAAATCATCATGTAAATGTTTATTTCTTTCACCTTCAAAACTCACTCCTTCGGCACAACATGTTTGTTCAAAATCAGCAGCAAATTCTGCCAATTTTCTTGATGAATTGATATCAAGACATTCATCAATTAAAGTTTTATGTAAAGTTAATTGCTTTCTTCCTTCATCAAATCCTTTTAAATGAGCAACAATATACATAAGATCCGATGAAGTAGTTGCTTTTGAACGATCAATCATTAATGGATTATTTTTCACCAAATCACTAATTTTATTAAAAATTAATTCCGAACTTTCAATAATGTGTAAATGTCTTAAATTAACCCAATCTTCATCATTTTCATTTTCTAATTGTGCTTCAACTTCGGTAATTTCACCCTTTTCATTTTCAGATTTATATTTATAAGAACCTGTTCTTTCTAAACTTTCTACAATATCCATTGCCATTGCTTGATAAGAAAATTCATGTAGTAAAGGTGCATAAAGATCCATTGTTCTATCAGTAATCAATAATATTGCTCTTGGTTTTGTTGCCACTGATGGTGGAGGATAATTTTCATTCAATCGACAATAATCGTCCAATTGAGTTTGAAAGGAATCAGCAATAAGTTCTGGTAATCTTTTTGCATCGTATTCACCTTCTTGTGGATTATAAAATCGAATCAATGGATATTCTTCCATAGAAACAACCAAATTTAATAATGCATTTGCTACTAATTGAACTTGAGGCATGACAAATTCAATACAATTCGGATTATAATATATTGGCATTGAATTTGGTGTTTTTTTATCAACTAAAAAAACTCTTGTTTCTAATGGGATATAATTGGCATTTAAAAATTCAATATTATTATTAAAATATGTTAAAACTTGAGGTTGATTCCAAAATTTTTTAAACCAAAAATCTTGAGTTTTTGAATCTTGATAAATTGGGAAAAGTGCAATACCATTTTTATATTTTTTAGTTTGAACATCACCAATAATACATTTTAAATTATAAATATTAACATCTATTAAATAAATTGCTGTCATGAATGAACCTTGTCTTCTTTTTGCATCGATTTTTTCAATGGATGCAACAATACGTAATAATTGTTCTTTTGTTAATACATTATATAGTACTGTTTCCATGACATCATCAATGATCAAATTGTACAATTGTCCAGGTTGTTGTACCAGTTTAATTTTATTCAAAAGATAATCATGTTGAATGTTTAATAATGAAGTAGGATCTTTATTTTTGGACATTATTTAGATGCAAGAGTTTAGTTTATTTGATATCTGCGTAATGTGTGATGGTAGTTATACTGATTTAATAAATTGATTTGTTGAAAATGAATTTTTTGATTGCTGAAATTTGAACGAGAGACAAACAACAAGAACAAGAACAAGAACAAGAACAAGAACAAGAACAAGAACAATAAAATCTTTTTTTTTTTTTTTTATTTTGAAATTAATCTTTGTAAAAGAAAATATCAATCTTTCTTTTCTTAAATCCAATATAAAGAAAGACTCTAATCCACACTTTAATTGTATAAATGAACAGTAGTAAATAAATACCCAAGGTTTTTCTATCTTTCAATTTTTCGTTGCCAAAATTACCCGATATAGTAATAACTTCAATTGACTTTCATTAATTGATTAAACAACAAGAGAAATAAAGTAGGCTTTGATTCTCAGATAATTAAATACAATTGTATCCTATATTAAACAAAATAATGTATTATGCTATGTGTGGCTAGACGTTCTTCTTTTTGTTGGTCTCCAAGTATGAGGTACCCCTTTAATACCGACCAAAGCAAAGACCAAAGATCAAAGATCAAACCCTTCCTGTCTGGTCATACAAAGTTTTAGTATCCCACTCTTCCCCCCTTGCTCAATGCTTTTTCTTTTTTTCAACAAAGTGGACCTAGCAATAACTTCAGTAATTCATGTATGAATATATATATATATATATACAATCAATTTCCTGCATACAACGAGTTTGGTTGTAAGAATGTTTGTTGATCTCTTTTTCTTTTTTTTTCTTCTTCTTCTGCGAGAGTTGTTGTTGTTGTTGTTGTTGTTGTTGTTGTTTGTTCGGTCGTTCGCTCATTCTTCAAATTTTAATAAAATTATTGCTTCCAAATTATTGATATTCAACTTATATTAATATTAATAAGCATTTTAGTTACAAATATTCAGAAATAGAAAACAATAACCACTTGTTAAATGGAAATAAACCATTAAAACCTAATTCATTTACACTTGTCTGCTATTATACTATACTGACAAAAATAAAAATAAAAATAAAAACCTTTTATATACCCTTTCACATCTTTCCCAGATGACACGAATAGCATCAGAGGATTCATCAGGTAACTCCACAAGAGAATCATTTGAAATAGATGATACACCTAGTTCAACAATCACAACTATACCAACTACTGCAACTAGTGTATACAAATCACAAACAATAGAATCAATTATATATATCCTAGGATGGTATTTTTTTTCTTTATCAATATCAATTTATAATAAATGGATGTTCGGTCCCGGTCTAGACTTTAAATTTCCAATTATTATCACATCATTCCATCAATTGTGTTTATGCATATTAAGTGGCTCTCTATTGTACTTGAATCCAAATTTTCGACCAAAGCACACTATGAATAATACAACAACTAGTAGTACAGAAAGAATCACTAAATTTTTACAGGGTTTACTAATGGATCGTAATGTTTACATTAGACAAATATTTCCATGTTCAATTGCAAGTGCCGGAGATATTGGATTAAGTAATGTTTCCATTTCATTAATTACATTATCATTATATACAATGTTGAAAACTTCATCCTTAATGTTTGTTTTGTTATTTGGACTTTTATTTAAATTGGAAAAATTCAATTGGAGACTAATTTTTATTGTTATTATAATGACCGTTTCCGTGGTTATGATGACTGATAAACCAGATTCTGAAATAGAAAGTTCAAACTCGTCATCTTCAATAGGTATTATTATGGTTTTATTAGCTTCAATGTTAAGTGGCTTACGTTGGTCTTTTACACAAATTTTATTAAAGAAAAATCCATACACCCCAAATTCAATCAGTACAATTTTTTACGTATCTCCAGGAATGTGTTTGATTTTATTTTTCTTAGGGTTGATTTTTGAAGGTTGGTTTAATTTTATAAATTCAGAAATATGGGAAATTAAAGGTTTATTCACCACTATTGTTTTATTAATTATTCCTGGAATATTGGCGTTTATGATGACTTTATGTGAATTCAAGTTATTGACTGTTGCTCAAGTCATTACTTTATCTATTGCGGGAATTTTTAAAGAATTACTTACTATTGTATTAAGTTCCATAATATTTGGTGATAAATTAAGTATGATTAACGTTTTGGGTTTGATTTTAACATTTATGGATATTTTATGGTACAATTATTATCGATATTTTGAAAATGAACAAAACGATAAAGATCTGTTGGATACAAATGATTTAGAAAGGTAATTATTAATATATATATATATATATATATATATATATGTTCATTAGAAGGATTCTATAATAATGATAAAAATACTATACAAACTGCTATTATCATTGGCAATATTTTACTTTCAAATTGTAATCCTCCAACTTCGATTGTTATTTTTTTTTGATTATTTAATACCCCAATACCTTTACTTGTTGCAGAAGCAGCACTGGCATTACCAGTTGTAGGATAACTTTTTTTAGAAGTGTCACCATTTAAATAAATCGATCCACTCTTAATAGTGGCACCACTAAATCTTGCCGGTATATCTAACAAAATACTAGCTCCATCTGTCGTACTATAACCAGAATAAGTATAAGTGACATCATCAGATGAACTTTGTTTTGTAGCAAATGGAATATATCCTGATTCAATATACCCAATTGATTGCAGAGTATCATTTTTAATTACCGAAACAGTACCATTATAAGTTTTTGGGTTGGTGATATTAGTTTGTAAATCATCTCTATTGATTTGTAAATAGTTATTCAGTTTAGCCAATCCAATGGTTTTCCCTTCATTATCAACAGCTAAATATACATATCTTAAAAATGGTAATCCTAAAGCAGTATACCCTGAAACAGAACTTGGAAGAACTTTTAAAATACACGCCTTCTCACCCGATTCAAAATTTAATGTTGTCCCTTGATATACTGCTTCTGTAATCAATTCCCGTATCGGCATTAATACTGACAAATCACCAATTTGAAACTCAATTGAAGCTGAAACATTAAGTAATGGGTCACATTTAACTAACCATCTAGATAATTCACTTGCATAATATGCATTTGTTTGAATAGCCAAATTAACAATAATTTCTAAAGGTAAATAAAAATATGATGTTCTTGCATCAAGTACAACTGGTAACAGTTTTTGTGTAGCTTTCATAGATAAACTTTGTCCATCATCCATATTAACCATCAAAATATCATCAACCAGAATAATTGGTAATGTCAATTCAACTAACTCTTGATTGGATTGCTGTTGGTCCACATTATATTTATAACCACGATGTGGTGTAATATTATATTGATAAAAAGAGCCAAGGTAATATTTTTTATTAATAACACCAGGAATCAATTGAGCAAATCCTGTTTCATCATCATCTGAACCGTTAAACCATAATGAATACCCCGGAGAGACAATTATATCTCGATTAACCAATGAGTAAAGAAACCCAGAACCTTTAGGTGTACCTGCTAATCCAATACCACCAGCAAACATATTTGTTGAGTTAGTGTCAAGAAATGTCAAATTACCTAAATCAAATTGTTCTCCGTTTGTTAAATTAAAAGTTATATCATCAGTAACAAACTCACCAGCGGCTCTCAATTGGTTCAAATAAGGAATCATATATTGTTGATGATTAATTACATTGACTCCTTGTGTTGGATAAGGCATATCATCGGAAGAAATATATGCTCCATAAAGTGCACAGTTGGTCGCACTACTGCTGTCAGCACCACCACCACTACTACTACCTCCATCAACTGATGAAGAACTTGGCGAAGAATCAGGATCAATACACTGGGAATAAAATTCATTGCTCATTACCCAGATTTCTGGTTGTAGTAAATCTAAACGTAATTGAATATCATGTTCATGTCCAAATCTAACTTCTGCATTATAGTAACTATCACCAGGTGGGATTGTAAATAATAATTTAAATAAAGATTGGTCGTCTTCATCTTCACTAGTTTTTGAAGCTGGAATATCCAGTGACGTGTGAACTCTAGATGAGCTGGGTTGAACGGAATGTGGTGATTGTTGTGTTCGTGTCAATGTGACTTGTTTTGAATTACTAGTATTTTCAATAGTTGTACTTATTGATCTTGATAATTCGATACCTTTAGAAGTCGTACTAGGAGCAACCAAAATAGGATTATTTGAAGTTTCTTGTGTATCATCAGCCTTGTAAATGGGTATTATAAATGATACTATTAGTAGATAGAAGTAATAGTTCATTAAGGGGGTTGGTTGTTGTTCTATTAAAATGATGTGCTTCCCCTTTTTTTTTTTTTTTTTTTTTTTTTTTTTTTTTTTTTTTTTTTTTTTTTTTTTTTTTTTTTTTTTCTTTTTCTTCTTCATTGTTATTTTCCTTCACATTATGCGTATCGGGTCCCGCGAAAAGCTAGATCACGCATATCCGTTCTATTTTTGGTCCGGATATTTTGCTAATCCTCACGTGACTTGAAAGCTCAAATGGAGAGAGCTTATATACACACACACACACACACACACACACACACACGTACACATATCTATACTAACACGTCAATCAACCAGAAAGGAGTCACTGATAACATTGTAGCTGTGTTGTTTGGAATAAATATATCACTGGTTTGTGAACATTAATCACGTTAACACAACCTATAAATTTAGGGGCGGGGAGGGAAATTCGTCCCTTTGTTCTAAGATACAACAATCAACCATTTTAAACTAGATTCTAGTAAACAATAACTCCTCTTTATTAAATAGTTAGTTTATTAAATGTGTATATGCTTAATCGAAGTTGGCTTGAAATACTAATTTGTAAAGTATGCTATGGATCATTAAATTTCTCATGGCTTTGCAACCAAGATTTACTAAAATTAATTGATTTGCTTCTTCTTGGGAAAGTGCCTATTTTCTTATACATCAATTCAATATATTGGTAAATTTCAATAGAGCAAGTTTAAACTTGATCCATTAACTAAAAAGAAAGAAATTACACTGTGATTATACTAGTTACGTCAAAAACTGTTTTTCAAAAATATTGACTTTCATTTTGGTTAAACAACAAATTTAATGGTCCAGAAACATTGAATATTTTAGTGGGCCACATCATTTTGCATCAAATTCCAATATTATATCTATTTCTTCCTCCCAAGTGATTAATATATTAGTTGGACACCAATCATTTTAGACTGATTTACTATATATCATCACGTGACTTTGTATACTATTTTTCGTGCAGTATTACACGACTAATATAGAGGAGCATAATTATTACACAAACACGTTAAAGGAAAAGCCTCTTCATCTATTTTTAGTGGAAACAAAAAAAAAAAAAATAAAAAAAAAAATCGTCATAAAAGAAAAGAAAAAAAAGAAAAAGAAAACTTCTTTCTTTTTGATTCCAATACAAAGAATAATTAATTTATTAAACTCCAATTTTTAAGATGGCAATACTGGCATATAGAAGAGTACCCATCCTTTATCTTATATTAGGGTTTCTACTTATAGTTGTCTTAGTATTCAATATTTCAGTTTTAACTTCATCAAATCAAGAAGCACTTCATGGCTCAACTAATAGAAAAGCTACTTATTATACTAGTGGTAACACACAACTTCAATCACATGTAGATCATTATGATAGTGCAGAATATAGTGGAAAAATACTACAAGAATTAGAAGATAGTAAAAAAGATGAATTATTAACTGAAATAACCAAAAAGCTTGAAAAAGAAGCAAAACCGGGTATTTTACAAAATTTGAAAACTGAATTAAGAGCAAAATATTTAGTTGAAATTAAAAAACAAATAAAAGACGAAATAGCTGAAGAATATACCGATGCTATTTATAGAGAACATGCATTTTCTTATGATTTATTTGAAAAAAAAGTAAATGAATATGCTAATGAACATAAAGAATTCTTCAAACCCGCTTCATTTTTGGAAATTTTACAACAAGAAGAATTAACTTCAGATTTAAAAGAAACTATTGAAAAAGCAAATGAAAAATATTATAATCGTGCTAGTTATTTTGAATATTTATTAAAAGATATTTTATTAGATAACAAACCAAATTGTGAACCATTAACCAAAGAAGAAAGAGGTAAGACATTGAATCCAACTTATCAATGGGATGCAAGAGTTATATCTGAAAAATATTTACTTGAAAGTAAATTGAATATACCTGGTGAAAAATTCACAGCAATTCGTAATGCTCATGATAAAGTCGTTCAACTATTAAAAGCATTACCTGATCCTCCAACTCGTTTTATATCTGGTCAAGGTATTGTTGTTAATGGAGGTGGTGGTATGATTGCTTCTGCTTTAACATCAATTGCAAATTTAAGAGAACGTGGTTCAAAATTACCTATTGAATTGGTTCTTGATACAAGAAAAGAATATGATAAACAAATTTGTGAAGAATTATTACCAAACAAATTAAATGGTAAATGTGTTATTGTTGAAGATGAAATAGGAAGAGAAGTTATGGAATTAATTACTGAAAAATATTCCAAGAAAATTTTAGGATTATTAGCTAGTAGTTTTGATGATGTTATTGCATTGGATGCTGATAATTTAGCTATTAAAAATGTTGATAGTTTATTACACACCGAACCATATCTTTCTACAAAAATGTTATTATGGCCTGATATTTGGGTCAAATTAACAAGTCCTTATTATTATAAAATTGCAAGAGTTGAACCTGGTGAAGTTGTTGGACGTTATGGTATACCAAATGATAAAGATTTTGCAGAATATGTTACCATGGATAAATCACTGGAAATTCATTATCATGATTTGGCCAATTTACCAAATCCAACATCTGTTGAAACGGGACAACTTGTATTTTCTAAACGTGAACATTTAAGAAGTTTATTATTAGCATTATATTATAATATTAATAATAAAGATTTTTACCTTGATTTGATTTATCAAGGAGCTTTTGGTGAAGGAGATAGAGAAACAATTGTACCTGCATTACATGTTATGAATGAAAGGTATAGTTTGGAACATCAAAAAGTTTATATGTTAGGTTATAAACTTGATAATGGAGAATTATCACCTACTACATTAGGACAAGTTGACCCACGTGACAATATTGAATTTATTAAAGATTGGAAGAAATTTTTAAAACTGAAAAAGTTAGATACTAGATTACATCCATGGCAATCAGGAGGTTATACATCTAATTTAATTAAAGATTTTTTAGAATATAAGAAAAAAATAATTCAAGATAAACAAATTGAAGATGAATCTACTGTTCATCGAATTATTGATTATGAATTACCACAAATTTTATTTTTACATTTCAATCATCCATCAATTGATCCAGTTGAGAATTCCAAAGATGGTGAATTTGGTATGTTTTCAAGAAGGAATATGGGAGCTGTTGATGATGTTAAAAAATTGTTCAAAAATATAGATTGGGAATTAAAATTACATAGTATTTCTCAATGGGTAGCCTGTGAAGGTATAACTAGTCCTGATTATTGGGAGAAAGTAGCCAAAAAATCAAAAAAGGATGTTTGTGATTCGGTTACTAAATATATTGAATTTTTGAAAAAGGATACTTTTGATCCAGAAGCTACTAAATTAGAAGTTTTGAAAAATAATAATAATAATAATTAAAAATAGAATAATAAAAAACTATAAACTATAAGTATATTTTATATCTATAATCTTTAATCATCATCTGATTCGGTGGTATATTCACTTTCGGAATATTCGTCATTTTCATCATTTTCATCATCATCATCATCATCACATTCTTCTGATCCAATATCTTCAACTGTAATATTATATCCTTGTTTATTGAAAAAACCTGCTAAATCTTCAATTTTATTAGGTGGTAAACTAGTAAATAATACAGAATTTGAAGATTCAAATAATTTAATAAAATATTTTTTCAAAACATAAATAATATCATCACTAGTTAAAGAATTTAATTGTTTAATAAAATATTCGATATAATTTGGACCCCTTCTTTTAAAAATATTATCACAAATTTTAAAATTTGCAGCTTCATAATTATTTTCTTGACTATTTGCTAATTCATTAACAATAGCAGCAATTGAACTTTCAATTTGTATTGGATCAATAGTAAGTTCTCTTTTACTATATTGAGTTATTATTTCTTTAGCTTTTAACCATGCTTGTATTGAATCTGATCCTCTATATATATTAAAACTTAAATATCCAGTTTCAATATTTCTTTTAATACTTGCACCATAAGCTAAACCAGTACCTCTAATACCTCTCCAAAATGGACCTTCAACAGCAGTCAAAAATTCACTAGCCAAAGCAATTCTAAAAATATCTGCATTCAAATAATCATTTGGAATTTTGGTTAAACATGTCAAATGAGTCGATTCAGCTGCTGGAATATTAATTAAAAATGCTTTTCCTTGACATGATTCACCTAATTTTGATCTAAATTGATAAGATCTTGGTAAATCACGGAATGGTACAATATTATCAATAATATTTGAATTTGAATTTGAATTTGAATCTGAATTGGAATCAATAAAAGGTTCCCAACTACTTATTGGTTTTTTTAAATTTGAAATATTTCCTACAATAATAACTTTCATATTATCAATTTGAAATAATTGAGATTTAAAAATATTTAAATCCTTTTCAATTTTATTGAAATTACCATCATTGATTTCTTGTAATAAATCTTTATAAAAATTTTCGGTATGGATAGAATCTTGTGCTTTTCTTAAAGAAGAATCATCAAATAAATGACGATATTGAGATGAATACATCATTAATTCTCCACTTCTTTTTTTATCAGGTAAAGAATTTATAATTTTTTCAATAATCACTTTGATTCTATTTTCTTCAAATTTAACATAATTGATAATATTATATAACCAATCAATTGCTTTAGAATAATTTTTAATTTCAAATTTAGTATGAATGCTAATTAATTCAAAAAATTGTCCTTCATACCCACTATCTAATTGATGTTCAATCAAGTCACGATTAATATCACCAATTACTTGTTCATATGGGATATATTCCCCATTAGGTTTCAAAATAGACATTGAAAATATCTCTTCCATTATTGACATATAACTTAAAAGTTTTGGATCAATTTTAGTTGAAGACATTACTAAATCAATAGTAACAAATTGTGATTTAAAATCTTCTAAATGTATAAACAATGGAAAATTATTATTATTATTATTATCATCATCATCATCATCAGGTGTATCCTTTTTTAAAAAGTCACTAAGTGAATCGTTTTGAATATATTGATTGGATGAATTATCTACAATACCTTTAGTATAACCTGCTTTATAAGATTTTGTTTGGATAAATTTAATTTTCGATGGATCAGGTTTAATAAATTTAGTTAATAATTCTTCTGGAATTGGAATATCATTTTTAATTTGAGCAGAATCTAATTTTAATTGTAAATTTTTTAAACCATTTTCTCCTCCATTTTGTGATTTAATATTTTTTAATAAATCTTGATAATTTTTTTTAGTTAATTCATTTAAATTTGAAGATGGTTTCCCAAGAATTGAAGCAGATTTATTCTGTACCATATATTGATCAATTAATTCACTCCATTGTTTAGATGTCCATTCAAGTAATAAATCATATTCTTTCAAATCTTTAGACCATTTAGATAATTCAGATCCATCAGGATTACCATAAATAAATTCCAATATAGAAATATTAGAAAATATTGATGGTGAATTTTCTGCACCAGCAATAAATTTCAATTTTTGTTGTTTAATTATTTGTTTCATAAATTCTAATTCTATATTTTCAGGTTTAATTTGATTTTTAATAATTTGTTTAATTTTATAATCTAATTCATGTAATTTTTCTGTTGGAACACCATTAAAATTAAAATTAATTGCAGTACGATAATAATCATCTGTAGTATATTGAACATCTGTAGCTAATGGATTTTCAATTTCAATCAAATTTTTATTAAATATAGAAATAGGACTATCAGTAAAATAAGCACCAATCATATCAAGTGCCATATTAATCAATGTATTATTAATATGAGGACCTATCCAAGCAATTAATAATTCTCCCATTGTTTCATCTTGTTCTGGAAATTCAACTTCTTTAATAATAATTTCAGTCAATGGTTCATCATGTTTGGAATCAACAAATGGTCTTTTATTGATGATTGATTGAGATAATTCAGGTAATTCATTATCAAATTCAGTCATAATTTCCAATAATTCATCTTGATCAATGGATCCAGTTATTATTACACATAAATTATCTGGTCTATACATTGATTTATGAAATTGTTTAATTTTATCATTTGTTAAATGTCTTAATTCGGACATTAAACCTCCAGTTTCAGATGAATAACCGGAATTTTTATCGTATAAAGATTCTTGCATTTTTTGGAAAACTAAAAACCAGGATTGTTTTTCAATATCTTGCATTTCACTAAATACAACACCCTTTTCTTCACCTTTACCATCGATATGATAAACTTCGGTAAGACATGCTTCTTCAGTCAAAGTTGGATTGATTAAATGATCAAGATAAATAGGTAATAAAGTTTTGAAACCTTCCCAACCTGCTGTTGTCAAAGTATATACAGTTTGATCGACAGAAGTCCATGCATTAGTAGATGAATATAATCTATTACCCAAAGTGTCCAATAATCCCTTGTATGGATATTTTTTTGAACCCATGAATATTAAATGTTCCAAAGTATGTGGAGATCCTGAATTATCGGGAATTTCCGTGGCAACGGCAAAATAACCATTAACAATAGGTGAAGGTTGATTTATATAAGTGATTTGTAAACCAGTTCTTTGAGATTTCCATTTTGTGATATGTGTAGGTGCATAATCAACTTCGAATGAAGTTTGTTTGATAAATGGAGATTTAAATTTTGTCATTTTATTATTGCTAATGACAAATCCATCCAATATAAGTTTTGGAAAAGAACGAACAATCAGTAAAATAATGAATGCTTTTTTTTTTTTGCTTTTGAAGAAGAAGAAGAAGAAGAAGAAGAAGAAGAAGAAGAAGACGAAAATTTTTTTTTTTTTTTTTTTCTCATTGTTTGCAACACATTTGGAGGTGGTGGTGGTTGTAGTGGTCAATTTGTATTCTCCTCTGTTGTTATGCCTTGCCTCGTGTAAGTCACGAGAATATAAAAAACAGTTTATGAAAACAGTTAATATATATATATTTAAAGATCAACTTATACATGACATAGGGAATTATCATGTTTACTTAATTCCAAATCAATAGTAACCATATTTTTCCCATTATTACTAAAAGATCTTGATATCTTATCAACATTAACAAGACAATCTTTAACTTGATTAAAAGTACTCAAAGAATAACTCAACTGAATTAACAATTTAATATCCACACCAGCACCAGCACCAGCACCACGATTGCAACAATTTTCCAGATCTCTATTAAAGATATCCTTCATTAGATTTTGATATTGGTTTAACTTTTCCAATAATTGATCGAATCGAATCAACAGTAACATGATTTGATAATGTCGGAATTGTGCAATATGTTTCTTCATCAATTGATTCTGATGAATTTTGGATATATCATACCCAATCAACTTTTGCTGCTTCCTAATTATAGAGAGGGTGTTTTCATCATCACTTAGTCGAAGTAAATAGCAACTATTCTTGTATAAATAATCTCGTATACTGAGGGTGAAATCTGGGAATAATTGTAGTGCTTTTAAGCTTGATACTTCTAAATAATCGTATATTATAAAAAGCACTTCATCTGGTAAATCTGTTATATGTGTCATTATTAGTTGTGGGCGGGAGGGGAGGGGAGGGGAATGATAGGATAGTGATGGTTATTTCTAAAAATGTGTAACTATTAATTTGTATATTTATATATAATACAATACAATTGGATTCTATTAGAGATAAAACCGATCACGTAAAAAAAAAAAAAAAAGGTACTCAGTATCCTTATCGGAGTTTATAATTTCTATTTCTATTCTAGACTGGTTATATAAAACACATAAAACAATACACAATACAAAGGGAAGGTTATAGAGTAGACAAAAGATAACAACTATTTGAAAGTTGAAAGTTGAAGGGGGTTTCATAAATAACAAATACTATTATATATATATATGTATAAATGTGATTGTATATATATATATATATAACAAAATTATGTGGTCGTGTATATAGAACGGATTTCCTCAAAGTGAGTGTCTTTACCAATCCACACAAGAAAGAAAGAAAGAATTTTTTTTTTTTTTTTTTTTTTTTTTTTTTTTTTTTATGATACAAGTCTTAATTAATTAAACAGTGTCCAATGGTATGTATTAGACACACACACATACACATATTCAACCCAACCCAACCCAAGCCAACCCAACCCAACCGAACTAATATACTAACAATATCTATTTTTTTTTTTTAAATTAGCTTCCATTATATTTATTAACAGCAGCAAAAAACAAACCAGTATTAATTGAATTGAAAACAGGAGAGACATATAATGGGAACTTGACCAATTGTGACTCCTGGATGAATCTAACATTACACAATGTGATACAAACAAATAGTACCGGGGATACATTCATGAAAGTGCCTGAGGTTTATATACGAGGAATGCATATTAAATATTTACGTATTCCCGACGATATTATGAGTTATGCTAAAGAACAAAGCATGATTAATATGGAGAATAGAAATAGGTTCCAGAAAAGAAGAGG
>JAKTXM010000116.1:0-31714 GCA_030582575.1 Candida buenavistaensis | reverse complement strand
CAACAACAAATGTATTTTCAGCAACAGCAACTGGGAGTACGTCAATTTCAAAAACCATACCAACAAATGAAAGAAGAATATTATCAACCAAACAATTCTAATAGAGAATACGATTCATGAGCTTAGTATATAGTTATGTATTTCTATACAGAAAACAACAAAATAGACACATATAGAAACTTAGCCAAATAATCCTTCTTCCATGGCATTAGGAACAGGTTTATCACCATAAACACCTAACCAACTAACAGGTCTTACCCATTTTTCAGCTTTTGGCAACAGTAACACCGTAGATACTTTACTAGCCAATTGCTCGCCGTCATAAAAATTATCACCTTCATAAACAACACTAACCAATACATTAACCAAAATGTCTTTAAAATCGTCATTTTTATTGACATCACGAGGTAAGTTGAACGCATTTAATAGCGATTTGACATAATTGGAATTATTATCAACATCATCAATAGGTTTCGTTTGAGCATCATTGCTTAATTTCAATGACTCTAAGGACTTGCTCAATAAATCTTCAGTAGTATATAATTCAATATCTCCACTCATGACGTGTTCTACGAGACCAGCATCCAGGGAATCCAAAATCAAAATTTTTTGAAATTGACTCGATTTAATAAATGGAATAATGATTTCCGTGACATACAGATCAATATAGCTTGGTATCGTTGGGGATCTCTGTTGAATTAACGTTAGGTTCACTTCAGAGCTGTAATAAATTTCGATCGCATGCGATATTCCAGGTTTAGGGGTTTTCAGGTAATCAATAGGCGATGCAAATGGGTATATGTATACATCATCTAGTGTACCCACTTTTTCAAAATCGAAAGTGTGTATTAATAGATCAATAGCCAATTGAGGAATGTTACCTATGGAAATAGAAGGGATAACTAAAGTTGACTTACTAAAGTCAGGAACTGTCAGTTCGTGTAATGGTATAAATGATTGGGAAGTCATGTTGGTGTTACTATTCTTCTTTTTCTTTAATTTTTCGCCCTTCGCCATCGTTGATAACCACGCACAAAACAATACACAAGACTTTGAATTCTAGAACGACACTTGCTACAAGTATGAATAAAGAGACATAGTGTACTTACAAACCTTTACAATGTAGTATAGACATTTGAAATGATTTTAGTTCAATTTTTGGTAGCGCATTCTCTTAAACCTCTCAATTTTATTAATCCAAAGATTATAGAGACACCATTGGCCAGACGTATTACTTCAGAACTTCAATTTATACTTAATCAGAAAGCATATTTCTAAACCCTTAGGTGTTTGCTTGCAAAACATGAGATTACCATTACATTCTTCTTGTTTCTGTGGAAGCTAGGTAAATATCAATCTGTAGGAGACTCTCTTCAAAAGTATTACAGATATCTGTATGATTTTAAAATATTGTAATCATCGAAAGAGTAACATTGGTTGTAGAAGTTTATTGTATGTGTCCGCCAAAAATTTTTGTGTCGTAATTTTGTTTGGCTGTCATAAAATTATATCAAGCAATAGAAGTCCTAAAAAACAAAAGAACTAAAAAAAAAAAAAAAAAAAAAAACATAAAATTTCATGTCAACTTTCTTTCTAATTTACTTCAAGAAATCATTCCAATACTGACATATCTCAATATTTTCATCCAATCACTTGGTACTTGCTTTAATTCTACAATTGGATCCAATTACCATTAAAAATAGCGAGTTGCATAAACAATTATCACCCGAAAAGTTACTGCAAGTTTAGTTTTGTCCAGCATTTCAGGCAGAAAAAAAAATAAAAAAGAAGGAGATACATAAAATAACTCAACATCAGTAAATAGCAAACATACATCTGTCCATTTAACAATTGACAAAAACTTTACTTGGATTAAATATTAGAAAACTACTAGTATCAATTATTAGAGTATCGACATTTAGAGTGCTATTTATTATTATTCCACGTTTCAGCCTAATTTTTGTTCCTTAGCATCGACTTACCCCCCCTCGATTTTCAATACAGCACTCACATTTCTTTTTGGCGTACACACACACTCTCTCACACTCACCCACACACATACATTAATTTTTTTTTTTTTTTTCTCTCTCCCTCATTTAAATTTCCCAGCTTTCCCCCTTTCATGGTGAACCTTTTGAAAAAACTTCATATTAGTAAACTGCATCAACTGACAAATTCAAATTCAGAAGACAATTCTTTGAAAACAAATTCATCAATGGAGTATAACCCACAACAACAATATCAACAACAACCAATTTTACATCCTGGGGAACAAATTGTTCATCCGGTAGCAGCGCAAACTGGTCTGAATACCGCTAATGTAACTGCAACTGGTACATCCAACATCCCTCATTCAGCTGCATCTTCACTTCATTCACAACAATTACATGGAAGTAGGTCATCGGCAGCTGAAGAAGCAATTAAACGATCATTATTACCAGAGCGTTCGACTGTATCGAAAGGGAAATACTCATTGACTGATTTTTCTATCATGAGAACATTGGGTACTGGTTCTTTTGGTAGAGTACATTTAGTAAGATCTGTACATAATGGTAGATATTATGCGATCAAAGTATTGAAAAAGCATCAAGTTGTTAAAATGAAACAAGTTGAACATACAAACGATGAAAGAAGAATGTTGAAGTTAGTTGAGCATCCATTTTTGATTAGAATGTGGGGTACATTTCAAGATTCTAAGAATTTATTTATGGTTATGGATTATATTGAGGGTGGTGAATTGTTTTCATTATTGAGAAAATCACAAAGATTTCCTAATCCAGTGGCTAAATTTTATGCCGCTGAAGTGACATTAGCTTTAGAATATTTGCATAGTCATGATATTATATATCGTGATTTGAAACCAGAAAACATTTTATTAGACAGAAATGGTCATATAAAAATTACTGATTTTGGTTTTGCTAAAGAGGTCAGTACAGTCACTTGGACATTGTGTGGTACTCCCGATTATATTGCACCAGAGGTGATAACGACCAAACCATATAATAAATCAGTCGATTGGTGGTCTTTAGGGGTGTTAATTTTTGAAATGTTGGCTGGTTATACACCATTTTATGATTCTACTCCTATGAAGACTTATGAAAAGATTTTAGCTGGGAAAATTCATTACCCAAGTTTTTTCCAACCTGATGTAATTGATTTATTGACTAAATTGATAACGGCAGATTTAACTAGAAGATTAGGAAATTTAATTAATGGACCAGCTGATATTAGAAATCACCCATGGTTCCTGGAAGTTGTATGGGAGAAATTATTAGCTAAAGATATTGAAACGCCATATGAGCCTCCAATTACTGCTGGTGTGGGTGACTCATCATTATTTGATCATTATCCAGAAGAACAGTTAGATTATGGCTCTCAAGGAGACGACCCATTTGGACAATACTTCCTTGATTTCTAGATATGTTTGGTTTTACAATAACTACTAAAAGAAAAAAAAAATAAAAAAAAAAAGAATTACGTTCTCCAGTTCTGTTAATTTGTTGAGTATTACTTGCTATAAACTATCTAATCTTGTTATTTTCTTTTTTCATGATTTTTTTTTTACTGTATTTATAATTGCACGTATATATATATATATATATATATATATATATATATATATATATATTAATAAATCGTTATAATTCTATATCCCCAGATTAATAATACATTTTTTTAAGCCTTAAACACTTGCTTACAATTCAAACAAACATAAAACAAAATCATACTAGTATCCTTTCGACGCTGCTGACTTTGGAAAAACACACATTCATGATGTCCACAGTCGGGACATTCCTTATCAGATCTAGGTAACGTAGGATCATTCCCTATATCTTCAACCACACCAGCAGTAGCACCTATATTAGTGATTAATTCATGACGATAAACTTTTGGGTTTTCTGCTAACTCTGTGTATCCACAATTACGACATGCGTATAGTAATCTCTGTCCTTCTTTGTCCTCTTTGGGATACAACATATTATTACATTCTGCACAAAATCTAAACGATGCCATGTTTGAAGTTGAGTGATTGATAGGATTGATTGCCTTGTTTTATTTTTTGGTTTTTCTGTTGTTGATGAATGTAATTTTTCAAGCCACAATACACGACTTTCTTGTACAATCAAACTTTTTTTTTTTATTTTTTTTTTTTTTATTAGGCATGGAACGAAAAAATGTAGAAAAAAAAAAATTTTCATCCAACCAGTGTATTAGCCAGGGTATAATCGAAAACAATGTCAGCAGTCATTCGTCAAACTATAAGATCAAGCACTTTGAGATCTGTACTTACTAAAACAGTTCCGTCTTTTTCTGTGGGATTACGTTTCAACTCATCTGCATCTCCAGTTGATCCAAAAATTAGCACTATAGTTGATCAAATTTCCACATTAACCCTTTTGGAAACTTCACAATTAATCAATGAATTAAAAGAAAGATTGAATATTTCTGAAATTGCCATGCCAGTAGGTGGAGCTGCTGCTGCCCCAGCTGCTGCCCCAGTTGAAGAAGAAGTCAAAGAAGAAGTTGAAGAAAAAACTATATTTAATATCAAATTAGAATCTTTTGATCCTAAATCAAAACCAAAGATTATTAAAGAAGTTAAAGGTATGTTGGGATTGTCCTTGGTTGAATCTAAGAAATTCGTCGAAAGCGCTCCTAAAGTGTTGAAAGAAAATGTTGCTAAAGAAGATGCCGATAAGATTAAAGCCACTTTAGAAGGATTGGGTGCTAAGGTTTCTTTGGAATAAAGAGGGTAATTAAAAGATTCTTCAAATAGAGTACAGTACATATCTTTCCTTGTAAATATAAAGTTATTATGTAAACTTGCTTATTGAATCGAGAGCCTGCTCGATCTTGCTCGTATATTTGGGGTGCTCAATTTATTACCCAAGAACATAGACGGAAGCTTTGGTCTTCCAGGAGATAAAGATTGTGATGAACTATTGAATGTCATTTCCTGTGATTCATCCTCCTCGAATTCACTATTATCTGAATCATTTTTTTCTTCTTTATGCAAAATTTGTCCCACGTCCATCGAGTCTATATTCACTTCATACATTGAGTGAGTAGATATCGATGGAGATAAATTAGAAACTCTATCTTGGAATATACCGTATTTTCTAATAAAGGGATTAACCGGTCCATTGGTTGCTAATTTGAGAGTCGTGATTGCTGGTGATGGAGCCGGTTGATGTTGTTGTTGGGGTGCTGGTGCTGGTGCTGGTGCTGGTGCTGGTGCTGGTGCAGGTGTTGCCGCAACATTTACTAAATTCTGAAAACTATTCACTAGTCTTGCACACTTGTTTACCAATTCGATAGACATTTGAGTTCCTGTTGTACAATTATGTTCAATCATAACAATTGTCATTTGAAACAATTTAATCAATTCTGTTCGCTGAGTTTGAGTGAAGTTAGTCGTTGATGCGCTTGATGTTTTGATTAAGGTATTCAATTGTTCTATTAATGGAGCAGCATCGATGGTCCTTGTAGATAGAAAAAGATTTGATTTCATCATGGCATGATAATGTGGTATTAGGAAAAGGAGTCAATGTCGAGGAGAAAAGAAAAATAAATCGTTTCGTCTCGTTCGTGTATTGAAACATTAGCCACAACAAATGATTCAATAATCCTCTAAATCTACTTTATGATTACATAAAAAATAACTAGTTATTTTGTCAACTTGATTGCACCCCCCTGTAAAGAAACCACACGAGATCTTAAAGCGGTGAATTTTTTTACCAAAATTGGATTTAACAAAATCTCTTAGACTTACATGGTAAGTTGAAGTAAACTCCCTTCTAACGCCAAGAAACACGTAAGCTAATTGCAACTTTAACCGGACCAAGAAGTCAGGGTTTTTAGTATGGAGATTATTATATAAAACAGCAATCTATTTCATTGGAAAATTACTTTTGTTGCTCTTTTTCTATAAAAAGAACTCGTGCCACCTTTGAATTTTGTCCCTCGTACATGTTCTCCTTATGTAGAATGTATTAAAATTTCACTGTTCTAGAAAACTTAAGCACAAGAAGACCTACTTTTATGATTGTAAAAACTGATAAAACATCAATACATAGGGTGCGCGAAATATGGAAAAAAGACGGTCATAATCAATCTCGAAATACTCACAACTAAAGGTTTTCAAACGTCACTAGTGGTTTTGTTTCATATGCATCTACTATGTATGAATGACATCATCACTTATGCTTTCCGCGTCCATCTACTGAAGCAATAATTAGAATATTCACATCCAGAAAGACCGCTTGGAAGCAACACAAAAAATAATTATACATAACATATCATGTTGGAATCAAGAAAATTAAAAAAGTTTATTTCTCAATTATTGCTACTTTCTTAACGCAGATTTTTGAGATATATTTTTCCCAAATAGCACTTGTTCTTTGGATTATTTTTTTTTTTTCTTTTGGTTTTAAAGTTTAATTTTAAAATCTCCCTTTTCTTGAAAACTTTATTATTGACATTGGCATTGGTTTATTTCAATATCTTGATACTGGCGGTGGATTAGAGAAAGGAAAGAAAAAAAAAAAGAAAAGAAAAGAAAAGAAACGAAAAGAAAAGAAAAGACTGCCATTTTTGAGACAACACAAAATCTTTTGCTTACAGTCACCTTTACACCAACAATATTCAACCTGTTCTCTCGCCATCGACTAAAACACACACAGCACTGGCAGAAGTATATTCCACAGAAGAATTAACTCCATTCTTAGTGTGAATAATTTATCATTTGGTACACTCACAGGGGAAGTATAAAAAAAAAAAAAAAAAGAAGCTAGAGAATAACCACCCAAATTGTGTTCAAAGTTGTGTCATATTTTACTATATCACTTGATTATTATCTAATCATATTTACTACAGTACTACACTGGTGACTCATTTTGTTAAATGGCTGAGAAAGTCACACATCGAGTCCTGCTTGATGATTTGAATTTACTGGAACAAAAATTTCATTCCAAGGCTGATATAAAGCCATGGTTACAAAACCACATATATCCAGCAACGGGCGTGACAGTGGTAATTGAACGTTCAGATGCAACAAAGGTTATTTTTCGATGCAAAAACAATGAAAAGAAAACTAAAATCGTGGAATCAAAGAGTCCAGCCACTAAAGTCCCAATACGAAAACACACAAGTTGTCCATTTAAAATAAGGGCCAATTTTAGTACTAAGCATAAATATTGGACGCTACTGATTGTTTGTGACGAACATGACCATGTAGTGGAAACTCCAGAACTATATATTTCAGAAGATCCAAATGTACCCGAATCATTAGTGCCTCCTATGCCATCATCACACAATGGTAAATTATCATTATCTTCCAATCTTCCAAGTAAAACAAGACAACCCAAGACTAAATCTACAAATGGATCTGATTCTGACAAATCCAAAAAAGCAAAGAGTCCTTCCAAAAATGGCATTTCTCGGGATTCTGGAACATCACTGACCGCCGCCTCCAGCGCTAGTTCTCAAAGCACTGTTGGATCAGGAAGCTCCGGTACTAGTCAAACAAGTGTCTCGGATTCTTCTACGGCGCCGACGTCAATGAGTCTGATGATGTTGAACGCTCAGCATGCTGTAATGAATAAAACTTCTCAAATAAAAAAGAGAAGAAAATCAACTCCAAATACACTTTCTACAAAGAAGCTGAAGACTGATCATTCAATTGTTTCTCCAATACAAGAGGATAATCCTCCCAGAGGAAGTTTTAACAACCAAACTGATGAACATCAAGCACCAGTGCCAATCGCGTTGTCGTCTCATGATATTAGACCCGACAACGATAATCAACTGGTGGTCGCATCACAGAGCAGGCGTAATAAGTCACTGGTTAAACGAAGTAGGCAGAAACAATCGACCCAACAGCAAAGTGACACTGATTTTCAAATATCTGATAGTGAGAATCAGCTTAACATTGGTCAAATTCTACAGAGTGTTCAATTATTTGTTCGTGATCAAATCAAAAAGAATATTTTGCATAATAAAAACATTGATGATGATGCAAAAACTGGAATGATGGATTCACTTGTTTCGCAGGTTATTTTGGATTATAGAAATTATTTAAGTTCCCATTTTTTATACTCACTTAAGCAGAACTTGAACTTGTATGATAGAAGAATAGAAGTTGATTCGACACCAGATATTGTGCAAAATGGTATTGATCAAAGACAGGCATCTTCTCAGTTTGGTTCCATTCAACCTCTACAACTGCAACCTCAACACCAACATAACGATCCAAATCAGGTCAAAGCTACAATTCCTCAAAATTGGATTCCTAGTTCTACCCAAGGAGCAAGTGGACTGATTAGATTATCTCCATTACTCAATGATAATGACAATAGTGAATATGCAAATGCAGTGGTTGGTCAGAATGCAAATAATCCAAACAATGACTTGGCCCATCTACCTGGAATAACACCAAACACTTTAAATTATTTGATGCAATTACCACATCCATCATCAACTCAACAAATGTCATTGCAATCACAACACCACCAACAACAACAGCAGCAACAGCAACAGCAACAACAACAACAACAACAACAACAACAACAACAACAACAACAAGATACAATGCCGTCATTCCATAACCCGTCACAACAACTTCCACCACTAAATTCTATTCCCAAACTTCCATCTGGAGGTGGAAACAGCAATGGAATGACAGGCTCGAATACTTCTTCTACATTGCCTCCACCGTTAAATAATGTTGGTTCCACGTTAAATCCATCATCTTTGTTAAAGTCTACATCAAAGAATAATAGTAATTCTGGTAACAATGGTAACAATAATGCATTTAACAGCTACTTTATGAATCCATCATTGGCAAGTCCTGGTTTCATTTTTAACAATGCCAATCCTGGTAGCACCCATCAAGGCTTAAATTCCATCACGCCTAGTCTAGGCAGAGATGGTAATAGCGTGAATAACAATTCTAATAATAGCAATAGCTTATTGAACAATATTTCTAATTATGATTCTGGTTGGTGATTGAAAATAATAATCAAACGGTACATTTATACATTTTTTTTTTTTTTTTTTTTTGTTTATTTCAATGTGAAAAAGGTTTAAGCGTTTTATGTGTCATTTTAGAAAGTATTTTTATTTTGTCTTTTTTATTTATTTATTTATTTATTTATCTTCATTTCTTCGTGTGTTTATTTTATAGTGAGTTTATTTATGTGTATAAGAGAATTTTATTTATTAAAAAAAAAGAAATTGTGCAATATCAGTTCTATTAATCAGCCGGAGACACCATCTTTTGCCATTTGATAAATGGCATATACGTTCAAAGTGGATACAAATATCCAAATAATCACAGCAATTATGGTAGTTATCCAATTATTGGTCATGTATTTGTAACTCTTTCCATCACTTTCCTCTTCATCACTCACATGTTGTTCACCTTCAACACTATCCATCTGGGATAATTCAACTTTCATAATTTTTTTGGAACATGTGAAATAAATCAAAGGAGCAGTCAATGGTGGTAACAATATTGATATGACAACTTGTGAGATATTCAATGCAATACCAAGCCCATTTCTTCCAATACTCACTGAAATAATAAGACATGGAATAATTGATATACCTCTAGTCACCAATCTTCTTAACCATGGTTTCAAAGTCCAATTAATATGTCCTTCACTCACTATTTGACCAGCTATAGTACATACTATACCGGCACTTTGACCACTTGCCAATAATGCAACCATGAAAATAGTTCCTACGGCTGGTGCGAGTGAACGACTAAGAAGATCATGTATAGTATATAAATCAGCGTCAATTGCTTCTTCAGTGCCAAAAAGGGTGGATCCAGAGACTATTAAGATGGCCGAGTTGACAAAAAGAGCTAATGTGATTAAAGTAATAGTTAATTCAATGATGGAATATTTTAATGAATATCTGATTGATTGGTATGATGGTTTATAATTCTTGTAAAAAAATTCAGCTTCTTGTTCGTATGTTGATATTTTGACGTCACTTTTTTTATCTGTTCCGATTAATTGGTTTTTAATATTTCTTACAAATCCATTGGTTTTCTTATCATGGTTCTTTTTTCCCAAAATGAGTGTTTTGAATTTGTCAACAATTCCTTTTGATGATGATGATGATGATGAAGAAGGAGGAGGAGGAAGCTCTTGCAATTCTATTTCCTCCTTTTTAGTTACTTCATCTAAATTAATATATCCATGTTTAACATCATAATCACGTAATCTAGGTTGTACCAACCCCGATCCCAAAAACAATGAATGTATCATTACAGTTGATCCAATGATAGAAGTAGCAATAGTCATACCATTACCATCAAACATTTGTTTAGAAGGAACATAACCACGAAATATTTCCCTTGCATCAGCGTGAATCTGTGATAATTCTACTGCAAAACAAATAACAACAACCATAACCAAAACACCAACTGCATATTCAAAAATTTTGACAAATTTCATCAGTGATGTATCTGCACGATATGCCATAAGAACAAACAACACATCAATTATAGTTATGACAACACCTGCAGGTAATGGAATTTTTAACAAGATATTTAATGCAATAGCTGAACCAATGACTTCTGCGACATCGGTTGCGATAATGGCACATTCAGCAAGAAACCACAACACCCAGTTCAATTTCTTGGGTAAATACTCACGACAACAACGGGCAAGATCATATCCTGTGACTGATCCTAGTTTAATGCATAGACTTTGTAAAAAAATAGCGATGACGTTAGAAAGGAAAACAACAAATAACAAGGAATATTTATTCGACGCACCTGCCGTTATACCTGTTGCATAATTACCTGGATCCATATATGCCACACTGATTAACATCCCCGGACCCATAAATGATCCATATTTCTTGAGTGCATTCTTTGATTTGGTGACAACGTAGGAGAACTTGCTAAGGTTGGGTATTGTTGATTGATCTGTTTGAGAAGAGGTTGTTGCTGAGATGTGTTCATGTCTGGATCTAAAGCCATCTCTGGATTCTTCAGAAGATGTAGTTTGTATGCGTTCCATATTAAATTAAGTTTGAATTTGGATGTTAAATAATAATTAAGGAGAAAGTTTTAGTCAAGTTATATATATATATATATATATATTAGTTTAAAAAAAAAAAAAACAGAAAAAAAGAAAAGAAAAAAAAAAAAATAGTGGAGAAGGCTGATATTGTTCTATTTAGCCAAGGAAAAAATAGAAAATCTTGTTCCGGTTTATTTTCGATCTTAAAATAAAATAAATTGATTGCACAATAACAAATACTTCAACACGTACTCTTATAAGCCATGTGTATCACGATACAGCCAGGTTATAAATCCTATTTCATAGTTGGTGATTGTTGTACACGCTATAGTACAAATATTTAAGTAATTAATCTGAACCCTTTTTAAGCAATATGCTACACACATACAATCGGAAAAAAAATTCTAGTACTTTGCATTACGAACATTACGAGCAATATAATTTAAGGAGGTTACAATATTAGACCACTCTCTCACAGCCACATTTCTATCCTTGAAATGGCTATCTAGTTAGTCACAAAAGTGTCTGTATACTCCTATCCAATCAAAAACAGTCAACTGGGTAATCCTGTGGTTATCCCGATGTATGGTCTAAGCAGTATTGTATTATTGTTTTTGAAGACTTTAAAACTAGTAAAACATTCAAAACAAGGTTTCTACGATAATGCACTGTGGCTATAGATACTTGGAAAGAAAAGAAAAGAAAAAAAAATAATCGTTTAAATTTTTGCAAAAAAAACCAATCAAATAAAGTAATTTATATTCTAAGCTATTCTAATTTTCTACAAAATCAGCAATTTTTTTACTTCCATCCATGATTTGAGTAACTTTATTTAAAATATCTTCAAAATCATTAAATTCGGTATATGGGATATTTTCACGAACACAATATTTAATCAAATCCTTGCCATGTTTAGCAAATAATAAATCGGTTTCCTTAGCCGCACTTAAATCACTTACACCATCACCATTGTAAAATAAAGTAGGTCTTGGAGTATCTGCGTCACCTTCATACCCGTGCTTTTCCAAATATTCTTTGATTGACTTGGCTTTATCGTGACCAAATTCAGAATCTGGATCTTTGAACATGATTTCCCAGTTATCACCATCAATACGGACATCGTTACTTATGATTTCAATTTTTTTAATAGCTTCTTGGCCAATCAATTTTTCTAACAATGCGTAAATAATCGGTTTCATACCAGAACTAATGACAATGATTGGGATCCCTTTAGTTTGACAATATTCGTAGAATTTCTTGAATCCAGGATCCAATTGAACATTCTTTAGCAAAAGTTCAATACATTGATCAAATGGAGTATTGATAGATGCTAACATTTCTTTGAATCCATCTCTGAAAGACTCTCCTGCCAAAATTTTATCATTGATAATCATACGTTTATCGTATCCCATACCGATGTTATCAGTGAGATAATCATTGGAGTCTTGTAAAGTGATAGTTCCGTCCCAATCGGAAAAAACAATTGCAGGTGGTAAAGCAGTAGACATGTTGCTGAATAAAAAAAAAAAGAAACAGAAGTAAATGATTTCACCGATTTCAACAAAGTCGCCGAAAATTGTTGAGTTCAATTCAGATTTAGCGTTGCTTACACGACCTTGCACGTGAACAAGATGTATTAGTAAAATGATACAAACTACAGCCAAGGAAACTGGATATAATGACGTAATTTTAGGATTCAAGATAGATGAAGAGTCTATGCAAGTTCTTTTCACAAGAATTAGATTCACTCTCAATCAGATAAAACTCTTTCTCGACAGTCATAACAGGCTTCTATTTGTATAGTTTACGTCATACCTGGGCGTGCATAAACCAAGAGATCTTTTATCATGTAAGATAAAGACACCTTAATTAAGTTTGACATTTTACGAGGTTCCAAGCACATTATCTACTCACCTTATTTGTACAACAACTAGCAACTATGCCAGATGTCCAAAAAAGAAATGCAGTTGAGCTATACGTAAAGTTTAAATCTCGGTTAAAGTGGGAACGACGGAACTGGTCCTGGATTGGTGAAGTGGAATTAAACTTTTTTTTTTTTTTTTTTTTTCTTTTCTTTTCTTTCTTCCTTAGTGTCAGACCCCACCACGGTTATGTAGTCTTTAGGCGATTAAATTCTAAGGACATAGGGGTTTACTATTTCATTACTGACCCACTAGAGTTTTATACTATTCTAGGTAAACCGGGGTTATTATAGAAAAAAAAAATAAGAGTCCTCACGTTGTATACTTTGGCCCATTTCTGGAGCCGGATTTAATGGGCGATTGGGTCGAATTTTTTGAAATTGCGCAGGTGAGAAACCCGTGGTTGATTTCTTTCTTTCTTTTTTTTTTTTTTTCTTGTTCTTGTTCTTCTTTTTGTGTTTTTGCTTTCCTGGTATTCCGGAGCCATATTTCTTCAACTTTCTTATGAATACACTATAGAAGCCATTAAGATTACTAAAAAGCTTAATTGTAGTTTTACGTATAGGAGAAGGGATAAAAAATAGGAGAGTTGTTTAAGTGCAAAAATTAGTAAAAAAATGTATTCCGGTATGGTCGCAGTTTACTTAGATGAGATGATCATTTTTAGTTCATCATTATGTATCAACGGGTGTTAGACACTAGGGAATTATGTTAATATTGAACGGATTGCATTTTTGAATAAAAGACAACAGTTGACAATTAAAAAGAAATCTGGATTCTTTTATTCAAAGCCAAATTTATAATTGCTACTTTGCTCTCTCTTTGTATATCATACCACACACACACACACACATATACCAACACACACACACACACACACACACACACACACACTCTCTCTCTCTCTCTCTCTCTCTCTCTCTCGAACACACGCACAATAATAACTAGCGTACATATAAATGAAAAATTTCATGTTATCATCTCATCTTTTATATACATATATAATTATATTTATATATATATATATATATAAGTATATACTTATCTCTAGTAATTTGGAAAAGATTAATTTTTTTTTTTTCTTTCTTTCTTCTTTTTTCTTCTAATAAGAGAAGTATTTATTTATTAATAGTTTAACTTCAGTTTAAACAAAATTCCTATTACGAGGCTCCATTACAAATTCTCAACAAGTACGACTAAAATATTACACTCACGTCGTTTTTTTTTTTATTCTTTTTTTTTTTTTATATTTTATTTATTTTCGATCTTTTTTTAGGAACTAATCGGGAAGTTCAATTGAATATTGATTATAGTCTTATACATTTAACATTAACTAAAAGAGAATCACTTTTTTAAAATCATCAACCGAACTAATAGCAATTAGTATAATAAATAATAGTTCCTTTTTTATTTATTTATCGCAATCAAAAATTTACAAGAAGAAAAAAAGAAAAAAGAAGAAAATTTTTATTTAGTTTCTTTTCACAACTATATTCATATCTATCCTTTCCTATTCTTTATTGGTTATTAATATTTCCATTTCATATTTATCCACACAGATTCTATCCTTCTTTTAGCTACTCACTACTACAATCATGTTTGAAAATCTTAAAGCATTTATTAGACACGGGAAACAAGCTAATGATTTGAAGAAGAAACAACAACAACCATTCAATAATGAAAATCCATTCCAACAAGGATGTGATGATAATTCTTGCGATGCTGCAAATGATATTATCAATGAATACCAATCATCCCAACAATCCCCTCAATCGTATCCTCAACAAACACAGCAGCCACAACAATTTCATGACGCACCACAACAACACGGAAACCCATACGATCAAGAAACAGCATTTCATCAACACAATGATGGCGCTTATACCCATAATAACCGTTCTGATGCCACACTTAATGACGGTAACACTGATTACAACAAATTAGCACTGCAATTGGTCGAAGAAGAAAACAAGCAAAGACAAAAATCAGTAAAATACCCAAATTTGGACAATTATGAAGTTTTGGACCAAATGGGCGAAGGTGCTTTTTCAGTTGTGTATAAAGCTAAAAATAAGACGACGGGACAAGAAGTTGCTATCAAAATATTACGTAAGTTCCAAATGGATCAAGCTCAAAAGCAAGCTGTTTTGAAAGAGGTTACAATTATGAGACAATTGAATCATCCAAATATTGTTAGATTTATTGAATTTATTGATTCACCAACTTATTATTATATTGTACAAGAATTGGTTCCTGGTGGAGAAATTTTTACCATGATTGTTAAATATACTTATCTCTCTGAAGATTTATCTCGTTGGATTATAACTCAAATTGCTCATGCAATTAGATATTTGCATGAAGAAGTTGGGATTGTTCATCGTGACATTAAACCCGAGAACTTATTGTTTGTTCCTATTGACTTTAAACCAAGTTCCAATCCAGTAAGTAAATTGAGAAAATCAGATGATCCAAACAGTAAATTAGATGAAGGTGAATTTATTCAAAGTATTGGTGGTGGTGGTATTGGTACTGTGAAATTGGCAGATTTTGGATTATCTAAACAAATTTGGGAACACAACACAAAAACTCCTTGTGGTACTGTTGGATATACTGCTCCAGAAATTGTTCGTGATGAACGTTATTCAAAAGAAGTTGATATGTGGGCATTAGGTTGTGTATTGTACACTTTATTATGTGGGTTCCCTCCATTTTATGATGAAAGAATTGAAACATTGACCGAAAAAGTAGCTAGAGGTGAATTTACGTTTTTGAAACCTTGGTGGGATGAAATTAGCGATGGTGCTAAACATTGTGTTGGTAAATTGTTGACTGTTGACCCAAAAAAGAGATATACAATTGATGAATTCTTACAAGATCCATGGATGCAACAAGTCCAAAAACAACCTACACCAATACCAGTTTCCAATCAACAAGCAACTACCACCAAAACTGCTCACCCAATCCAAAGTGCAAACACCAGATATTCCAAGAAATTCAGATCTGCCAACTCAGATTTATATTCACCAGCAGCTACTGCATTGCGTGATGCATTTGATATTTCAACTGCTGTTCATAGAATGGGAGAAGAAGCTGCATTACAAACTAAAAAAGCTCCAGCTATTGAGAATTTAATCGAGGAAGAGGAAGAAGAAAATGAAGAAGAAGTAGACAAAGATGGAAGAGTATTACAAGAACTCAATCAAGTTCCAAGAACTCATCGTCATAGAAAGCATTTGAACAACAACGAAAAAGGATTTGATTTGAATCTTGGTGGTGCCTCTATAATAGAAAGAAGAAAGAATAAGATACCTATTCAAACCAGTTAGTAGCCAGAGGGTTACATTTCTATTTCTGTTCAGATTTGTATTTATTTTCAAAAGGGAGATATTTCATTTTTATTTGGTTTTTTTTATTATTTTCTATTTTGTTATTATGTTTTTCATATTGTTATATATATATATATATATATATTAAGGTTCTTGATATTGGATGGAGAAATCCCTAAAATACAGATTGAAGAAACCAACATAATGGATTTATTATTTGAAATATAGTTTTACGAAGAGATTGGTACATTTTTATTATTATTATTCTTATTATTATTTTTTTTATTCTTAGTTGTTATTTTATTAGTTTATAGATACATAAATTTAGTAATTTTTTTTTTTTTTTTATTGTATTATCATTGTTTAATAACGGTGTCTATCTTCATACTTGAGATTCCTTTGATTGTATTGTGGTAATGGATAGTTGATGTGTATAATACGTTCATACAGGAAAAAGTAAAAAAAAAAAAAAAAACAAAATCTGGCGGCAACCTTTCTATCACTTCCCATTGTAAGGGGAACCACAACTAGCTAGATAATACTTGCAAAACATGATAATATCCGATATAGACACTCACAATGTACAATTACTTTTCTTAGAAAATACCATAAACGAAGAACAATCTACGAAACGGAGGAAACTCGACACGCGTACGTCTGATTCCACACCCCTGATTCCACTTTTCGAACGTGAATTATATATTCATCATAAAGATAGTAATCTTACTGAGAATTATCCCGAAATAACAGTATCCGCTATTAAATTGGATTTTAAAAAGACCACGATGAACGTGAAGAGCACAAAAAATAGAATTAGATGTTTGTTCAAGTTGAATTTCCCAGACGAAGAAGACACATACAAACTCATTAATGAATGTCTGATGCTTGGAAAACGGATAAAGGATGGGTTCCTTAAGAATTTGGAACTCATTATATCGGTTAAAGATGGTGTTATACAGGGGAAGTTAAAGTATTTTGTGTCATTTATATGTGATCTTGATTTCATTCCCAAGAGATCTATTATGGACTCCGTGGTGTTTAATATTGACAAGGAATTGGATATTCATGACTCTGTCACTTCGGAATACTTTTACCGTAGTATTGCTGAGAATACAGATAATATGCAAACGGAAAACAATAGTCATGAATTTGATATACCTGAATTACAAACGGAATTGTTAAAGTTCCAAAAGAAAACCGTTAATTGGTTACTTTCCAAAGAGAATGTTAAATACAACCCAAATACCAATAGAGTCGACCCTGTTTCTTTTATGGAGAATACTGATATTCATACTGAAGATATGTTGCCAATGATGAATAAACTATGGTACGGATGGCGAATAATTAAATGGAAAGATGACAAGAAATATTACTTTAACCCATTTTCTTGTACTGTTGCTACAGTTGAACAAATAAGGGACTACTTAATAAATTATTATGAGCAAGAAGACAAATCGAAGTATCCACTAAACTTACCAGCGCAAGGTTTATTATGTGAAGAAATGGGTTTAGGTAAAACGGTTGAAGTTACAGCACTCCTACTTTTGAATCCATGTCCATATTACGAAATTGACAAACCTGTAAATATAGCAATTAATGACTTTGGTGACGTCAAAAAAATAGTGCGAGGCAAAACCACCTTAATAATTGCACCCGAATCAATTTTGAAACAGTGGCAATCAGAAATAATAAATATGGCTCCAAGTTTAGCTGTTACCATATATAAAGGGATTGGAAACTATCCAGATATGCAAAATAAACCATTTTTGATAGCTGCATATTTAAGAAAGTTTGATGTTGTTTTCACTACATATTATACTGTTGCTAGAGAATTAGACTATGCAAGGTTCTCGACTAAAAATCAAAAAACGAGAAGTTGCAAAAGTACATCTACTGGGAATCCATTTGCGAAAAATACAGATATAGATAGAGATATTGAACCCATGTCTCCAACGGAAGGACAAGCTTTTACAGAAGATGAAGTGAATGATATAATAGAAGATAATTTTCAGGCATTATTTCAATTAGGTGTTATTAAGCCTCCAAAAATAGCAAATCAAACATCAACTGCAAACCAAAAGGAAACTGATTACGAAAAGGCATTACGTGATGAAATAAAACTTGTATTACGACACAATAATCTTTTTACCAAGAGCAGCTCGGCTGATTATGAATGCCCATTGATGTTGATTCAATTTTGGAGAGTTGTGTTAGATGAAGTACAAATGGTATCACTGGGTGTATCGAGAGCGTTTAAAAGCGCATCACTTGTGCCTAGATTTCATTCTTGGGGGGTGTCAGGAACACCAATAAAGAGAAAATTGGATGATTTATTTTCGACTTTAAAGTTTTTAAGATTTTATCCGTTTAATGGTGGTACAGGAGATTATGCATGGTCTACGTTGATACGAAATAAACAAGAATTTAAAAAGTTGTGGAACACTTTGTCTATAAGACACACCAAAAGTATGGTACATGATGATATTCAATTACCACCGCAAGACAGAGTTTTGATGACTATTCCATTTACAGCTATAGAACAAGATTTATACAATCGTGAATTTGAAAAGTGTTTACTACAGATTAGGTTGGATGAAGAGGGAAATCCAACCGTAGATGATTGGGATATCAATGAGGTTCTTGGAATTATGAGATCATGGTTAGTTAAATTGAGACAGATTTGTTGTAGTCCACAAGTTGGCCAATTACGTCTTGACAGAAGGAAATTAAAGAGACAATATGTCAGTTATTATGGTGACTTATATCAAAATAGTTCTGTTGGTCAATTACACACGTTAGAAACTTTATTGGATGATATTTTGAAAAAATGTTATTCTCAAATTACCAAATTGGAACGTCAAAGAATGGATAATATTACATCGATTGTTGAATTCCTTGAATTTATCTATTATCCAGAAACGGCGTTGAAATTTTTACAAGTTGCAATTATTGAAACCGAAAGAACTGTAAAGAGAGATGAACTTATTTTAGCAAAAGCGATAGAAGATCAAAAATCAAATGACAAGATAAGGAAAGAAGAGAATCAAATAACAAGAACTGGCACTGTCGAAGATGATGATAATGATAGTGATAATGATGATGATAATGATGATGATGATGATGATGGAGTAGACCCTATTACACGTGCCAATACAATTTTTAATGGTGATGATGAACCAAGTAGTAATATTCAGGTGATTGGAGGTAGAATCAGACAATCCTTGATGCAACTACACAAGTTTTATTTTTTGAAAGCATCTTGTTGTTTCCAATTATACAATGAAGAATATAAAGAACTGATATTAAAGTATAAAATTGATTATGAATTACCACACTCAGTTTCAAACTATTTGAAATGTGCTAACAAAAACCGTGCTGCCGAATTGGCATCAGCAGTAGGTGGAATGCCTCATGAAGATTTCTTGTATGAAGTTGAAGAAGAATTACAAGATGAAGATTTTGATCCACAAACTACTGAATCAAAGTATTATGAGAAAGCTGAGGGTATTAGAGGAAAATTGTTAGCTACATCAATGAAAAATGTTACCAGGAATGTCGAAAGGAAAATAAAATCTCGTCATTTATATTTTGACTCTTTATTTAATGACGATGGATCAGAATTATTAGCCAGAACTTCCAAAAAGTTGTTTAATTTGTTTCCATATATTCAATTTGATGATTTGGAAAACTATGTCATGCATCCTAGAGTTGAAAAATTTGTTTCACGAATGAGTAATTATTTCAAACAATTAAACGATCAAGCTAAAGTTATGAATGGATGGATGGAAAATTTATTAAAATTATTACAAACTCCAGTTCTTAGTCAAGATAAATCACCCGATGGGGATGAATTTCAAGAAACAATTAATGAGCAAGAAAAGATTTCTGCTTATTTGGATATTTTACAGAAATTAATTATGGATAGAAGAAAGAGTATTACAGGAGCCAAAGCATATTCAAGAATTAATTTTAATGTAGAGACACCTAGTCTGCTTTTGGAAAGCTTACAAGATAAAGCTGAACTGATTGTAATTAGTTCAAGTTTACAATTTACAGAGTGTACTAGTATTGTGAATTATTTAATATCTGATTTGTCAGCTGAATCAAATCATCAAGTGCAAATTGACGAACTAAGAAAATTGAATGATCGAATTGGGATTCTATTTGAGAATCAGAAATTGGCATTAACTTTATTTTCCAAAGAGTTAAGCAATACTTGTAATACGATTTTTAATTATCGTATTGAATACTATAAGCAATTACAGAATATTTCCAAAACTGTGGAAAGACCAGAATTTAGTGCTTTAAATAGAGAGCTTTTGAACCCTCGAGAAATGGACCGTGTATTTTTCAGTTTTTTGGATCATCGTGAAGAAGATAAGATGGACCAAAATGTTGCTCGGTTTAGATATTTGATGGGATTAGTAAAGGAAAATGAAGAAGAAACTGGTTCAACTAGAAAAGTATACGACGACGACAACGACGACAACGACTCACGGGAAACAATTGATATTGAAGATTCCAAATCAATGTGTGCCATTTGTCGATGTGGAATCACAATTGGTGTTTTAACTCAATGTGGACACAAGTACTGTAAAGAATGTTTGAGTCAATGGTTAAGAAATTCATCACGTTGTCCATTATGTAAACAACCAGTGAGTATGAAATCCATTTATTCATTTACTGCTCATAAACCTGTCTTGAAAGCAAAGCAAATTGAAGATGTACACACTGTCAGTATACTTAATTCCATTTACAAATCCTTAGACCAAAAAGTAATTGAGCAACTCAATGAAATTGAATTACATAGGTCTTTCAGCTCAAAAGTGGATATGATTGTAAAACAAGTTTTATTTCTTAAAAAACTTGATCCAAAAGTTAAAATTGTAGTTTTCAGTCAATGGCAAGACATGCTCTATATATTGGGCAATGCATTTAGAGATAATCAGATTGGGTACGTCGGTTCACATGGTACATTGACTCCTGATATTTCGGCTGGTAGAAGAGGCAAAAATTCGAATAATATCGAAACATTTCAAAACACACCGGGAATAACCTGTTTTTTATTAAATGCAAAAGCACAAGCTAGTGGTTTAACATTAACTTTTGCATCCCATATTTTACTTTGTGAACCATTGGTCAATACATCTTTGGAATTACAAGCTATTTCACGTATTCATAGAATTGGTCAAAAAAATAAGACTACTGTTTGGATGTTTGCTATTGAAAATTCGATAGAGGAAAGTATTGTTGTAACATCTACTGAAAAGAGATTACAATACCTAAAAAGTAATCATAGGTTTAATCAGGAAAAGGAAGGAGGAGGGGGAGGAGAAGAAGAAGATGCATCATCTGAAGCTCCGACAGAATTGAATCTTAGTAAAGCCGAATCCTTAGCTTTAATTAGTAATGATGGTCAAGATAATGTGATAAGTAATAAACACGCTCAAGGTGAATTGGTGACGAATCATGATTTGTGGTCAGCATTTTTTAGTGCTAAGTTGAACAAGATTCCAAATTCTAAATAATCTTATATATTTTATATATTTTATTATAATGAAAACCACCATTTATTGCTACAAATACAGAAAAAAAAAATAAACCTATGTACATAAATAGGAATTATCAGTATAGCCAATATAGGCTCTACCCTGTTCGATTAATTGAAGGGCATGACCTGTTGCTTCTTCTCTCGTCATGCCCAATTTTTGTGTGACGTAATCTATAGGAACACCATCAGCCATAGCACTACTGAAGTCCCTAAAAATACCGTATACTTGTTCAATTCCAGTGGCGGGTTTTGAGCTTGCTTGATTATCATCCAGAACAAACATTGCATTACCAGTAGCAGCTGCTTTGACATCACCGTTTGTAATTCCTTGTGCTTTCAAGTGGTTTTCAATTGCACTCAACTGATGGTACAAAATTTGATTAGAATCTTCAATTGGATGGAAAACTGCATTCTGTAATGATTTTTTCTCCAGGAATACTTTTACTGCACAACCAACTAAAATATATTTATTAAGATACTTTTCATAATTGGCCAATTCATCCTCAGCAGTAGTATGATTATCATCAACCCAAGTTCGGACATTGATAGATCCAGTACCATCTTCAATAGTAAGTGAAATGGAAGAAGACAAACTTTCAACCTTACGAACAACTCCAACAAATGTAACCAAACTTAATTCAACATTGTTGATCTTGAATTCTTGATCATCGGCCTGTCTTTCTGAATCATTAATTTGCTTTATAGTGACCGGAGTCACGTTACGCCTTTGTTGAGAACTGTTAGTTTGCGAAGATGCGTGGTCGTTGAAACCACCTTCAGAATGATCGTTAAATCCACCTTCGTGATCACCGTATTGGTATGACATATTTTGATATTTATTGTTTTAATCAAGGGAGAGAACAAGACGCGTGTTTTAAAGTAATGGAAAAAAAAAAAAAATTAAAAATAAAAATAATTTCTAAATTTCTAAATTTTAGTGTTTTGGCAAACTGAGGAACTAGTCGTGTAAAATTGCCCCGTATTGCTAACATGCTGAGCAAATCATGTCGAGTCATGTAAATAACTTATTGCTAAGAGCATGGGGTGTAACTTAGAATAAAGAGAGGTTATAAGTAGGACATAAGTCTTGTAAGAGACCGTTGGCTATTTGTAGCTTATGTCTTCTAGCATCAAATCAAACTCGTACTATTATTTTAACTGCAAACGTTAAACTTAACGCATGAATGAACCATCTAAACATCCAACACAATTCCAATCTCTGATTTTCAAAGAGAAAACATCCTCTAACATTTATAGCTCATTTTAGTACATTAAAAATTAACTCGTGGTACTATGAATTATTTTTTACCTTTTTTTTTTTTTTTTTTTTTTTTTGTCATGAAAGTTATGAATGGACGGGAAAATATCTTTGACAACAAACAAAGCTTTTTACTGTCAATGGTAACTCTTTTGAAGCATATTTACATTTGAAATACTATCACAATGGATTTGAATATAGATCCTGAAGTCAGTAAACATCAAGAAATGATTGATGCAATAACTAATGTCACTACGGCACTTGACAATAAAAATACAGCCACCGCCGATGAATTGGATGTGAGAGACGATAACTTGAAAAGAGGCGATGAACTAGGTTTTGACTTTATAAATCAAGATCGAGCTAAAGATGACGCTACAGAAACAGCTGAGGCTGCATTGCATGTATTGCTCAATTCACACAATCAGGAATATCCACATACACAACCAAATGAACCGAAACAAGAGGAATCGTCAGTTGGAGGTGTCAAGCTTGTGTCCTATGATCCAGATTCTAAACCTCCACGTTTAGGTAGACCACGAAGAAACATCTCAAATACATTAGCACCACCAGAATCATCCTCATCGCAAAATTACAATGAAGCTGTATTGTCCAAATTCAGGTTAGATTCTCAACCAATTGAAGGTCCTGGATCCCGCGGAGGTAAAGGAGGAAGGAAGAGTCCACGGGGTAGAATTACAAGTTCTTCTATCAGGAAAAAAACCAAACAATCGACTTTAAATCTTAAACCTGTGGTGAATGGTGAATCCAAAAATATTGCTTTGAATAATGATGAAAATGAAGATACAAAAGATAAGAATGTATCACCAAAATCACCTAAACTAGTTTTGAAATTGAATTTGAGAAAACAATCGTCGTCGGACACTCTGCCATCTACCATTCCTTCAAAAAGGCCAAACTCATCAGCAATACACAGAAAACCAAAACAATCCAAACAAGCTAATAGAACTACTGTTTTAAACGGTAAGAAAAAAGTTACTAGACAATTACCAGGGCCACTTGTGGGATTGTACTACGACTTGTACGATGATAATTTGGGAGATCATTATTATGATTCAAAAGTTCAAAAAATTGCACTTGGTTATCCCGTTGCCAAGGCCCCATATGCTAATGATATTTTATTTATAATATCGTTTCTTAATAAGTTCAAATATGCGATAGATATGGACAATATTGGACCAAGAACTTTTGAATATGGTTTGAGCTTGCCTATTTTAGAAGATATGTCAGACAATAAAAAGAAGTTCGTTAAAAGGAAACAAGAAAAGGAACATGATGACTACGACCCAACATTTGTTTCTACAGAAATGAATAATCTATTTAAAAAGTTACTAGGGTTAATCTTGAATAGAAAGAAGGGAGTTACATCACATACAAAGGCAATCCAGGAATTAAAATCACAAACTGTAAGTTTGGGTTTGCCAAGAGAATGGAAAGTTTTACAACCAAAAAACAATACTGATGCCGATGGTAGAGACAATGGTCCTGCGGTGGATCCGTCGAAACCACAGATATTATTGGATAGTATCCCTCAAAATGAAACATGGTTAATTACTTTCAACCCATTTTATACCACCGAATTTGAATCTCAAGGTTTAGCAGGTTTGGAGAATCCATTAGACAGGTTAGTGATGTTACGTACATTAGTGCAATGGTCGTTAGCTACATCAGAAATTATCAAGAAAGAAATATCTTCAAGTATTCAAAAGCAGGATATCCCGGGTGATAAAGATACGTATTATGCTGCGAGGTCAATACTTTATGGATTCAAAGATGTCGATAATACCAAGAAAAAAGCTGAAGCAAAGTTAGCAAAAAGAAAATCAGAAGATGACGTTAAATACATCGACCCAACGTCGGATCCAATGGCTCATCCGTTAAGCCTTCGATTGAATGAACAGGTTGTTGGTGACATCGGATTCGGTATTGGGAGATTTTATTTGTGTCGTATGTCAGATGGGGACAACGGTGGACTTGCATCGATAAAGAAAATGTCAACTGTGTGGAAGGGCCCCGCCGGTGGTACAATGGCATCTAATTTTAAATTATACGTACAAGATGTACACCAAATGTTGGTTGAATCTTTATCGGTTTCTGGAGTTGAATTCAACGAAAAGGGAGAAGAAATTCCTTCCAAGTTTAAAGATACCGACGAACAGGAGCATTGGTATGAAGTTGCTTCAAATAGCATTGAATTAACAGATTTTGTACAATTTCTTGAAACCAAGCTTGGTTTGAAAGATAGTGAGGAGTCCACAATTCCAATGGCGTCTGTGATTTACAAACCTGTTTTGCAATTACACGATTATTTATCTGCCGTTATTCCATTGATTGAAAAACAGGAGGAATTGATTGAAACTAGAAGATCAACGAGAAAAAGACCTATTGATTACAGTGACAGACGCGCAGCCGCAAGATACATTGAAGTGCTTGAAGTTGATGATTTTGTAGAAATTAATGATAACGAAGATGAAAATTATGTTGACGCTGAAGGATCCGGAGAAGATGATGAAGAGTACCTTGATTAGTGTAACATATATATATATATATAATGATAACGAAGATGAAAATTATGTTGACGCTGAAGGATCCGGAGAAGATGATGAAGAGTACCTTGATTAGTGTAACATATATATATATATATGTATATATATATATAGTAATACAAGACATATTTAAATGTAATTAAAACTTATTAGAGCCTAATAAAAGATCTATCTTCTCTTTGATGAGATGTTCATTTTCTTCAAAATATTTAGCCCTTCTAACCAACTCTTCATCATAACCTTCATCACTTTTCAAAGCTTTCAAAGTTTCAGATTGACTTTCGAGCCAGTTTTCAATAAACTTTGGTGGATTCTCACTCAATTCTTTGTAAAATTTTTCTCTCAGATTGGCATTATGTAAAGCTATCACTGCTAATGAAATTCTTTGGTTTAATTGCAGAATAGTAGTATCTGCTTTTGCTAAATGCTCAAATGCAGTCTTATTTGTATCAAGCAATTCCTTTTGTGCTTTTGAAAGATTGATAGGTAACTCAACAGGCACATCCAAAACTACGTTACCCAAAGTAGTCGATTTTCTTGTATCAACTTCGTAATCAACAATTATTGGTTGACGTGGAACAAAATGTGGTTGTATCAATTTATAAAGTTCCAGGAACTTGAAAGTTTTGACTTTTAATAATTCAATCAATACTTCATCACATTCGACAAATGTTAAATCTTCGTCTCCTTCCTTTTCATTTACTGGGTTTGGCAAAGATGTGGTCTCTACTGCAGGTACTTCTTCATAGGCACGAGTTTTCTTCAATAAATCTTTGAATAAAACATATTGCCAGATGGTATACATCAAATCCTGTTGCGAAGTCTCCAGTTTGCCTAAAAATCTAGTCATATCAGGTGAAAGTGTAAGTTTATTGGAATAGACTTTTGTTAACAAAGCAATCTTAGTTTTAATATTAAAAATACCATTTCTTTTAATGTCTAATCCATCAAAACTTACACTTGCAGGTGGTCTGTTTGGGTTTTGTCCCTCATCTCTCCATTCTATAATATGTGACTGGGAATCTTGTAAATTAGGATAATCTTCATTTGGTATCAAATCGACAGATATAGCAGACAAAAATGAACTAAATTTCGAACTTTCATTGATTTGAGCTTGCTCTTGTGGATTATCACTGATAAATCTACCTTCAACACGCAATGTCCAAGAAGCTTCGGCAGAAGTGGGATCAGGTACGGGTAAACCCTTTTGTTTTAACAATTGCTGTTGCCAAGGTTGGTTTTCACAAGTATTGTAAATAAAAATTCTCAAAGTTCCAGTCAGTGGTCTATATTCATATGGGTGAATGGATTTTTGTTGTATAGCTTGAAAATCTAATGATTTCCTGGCAATAAGTAAATCTAATTTTCTTTCAGCTTCTTTTAATCTCTTGTATTCCTCTAAACTAGATACTTTGTTGTACAACTCTTGTGAAATGGTAATATCTGTTGGTTGGTATGAAATAGTTGGTACCGCATTCGCATTTGGTCGTGGCTTGTTAACAGGTGGCGGTTGATGTGGAATCTGTTGTGGTGGATATTGCAGCATTTCTTAAAAGTTGACAAATTGATAGGTATGGGACAATCGTTTTGGTTGTTTTTTTTTTTTTTTTTTTTTTTTTTTTCATTCAGGTTTTAGTTTTGAGTTTTGAGTTTTGAGTTTCTCATTTTTTTGCAAAGGCACACGTATTCTTTCGTGGCCACATTTAGTACTATAAAGCAAAAAAAAAAGAGCCATCATCATAACTTACATTCCAAACTCAGTGATAAAACACATGTTTCTTAGAAAATGTCAAATCAACCCAACAGTCAAGGAAAAGGATTTAAAGTTCAGAAAAGGAGGGTTGCTACTGCATCGCCGACACCGTCTTCAGCTTCGCAACAACTCATGAACCAGGCAACCAAATTAAAGAGATCTAAAATGAATGAGATGAAAAAGCAAAGGCGTGATTTTTTCAATCGTATAAGCTATAGCCGAGCATTGACTACTGTAGTGCTACCTTTTTTGGCAATACTATACGTTTTAAACTATAGAAAGGGAATAATACCAGAAAATCAAAACACATTATATTTTACTTGCATATATTATAACATTACCATGTTGGCATTTACCAGTGGATACCACAAATACTTTGCTCATAACTCATTTAAAGTCAAATATGATTTTTTGCGATACTTTTTTGCGATTTTTGGAAGCAGTTGTGGATTGGGATCCATTCGTTGGTGGGCGGCCTTGCATAGGGCCCATCATCACTTTACAGATGATACCGAAAGAGATCCATATCTGATAAAGAGAGGTTTTTTATTTAGTCATTACGGATGGTTACTCAAGAAACCTAAAATTTCCAAATTCTATGAAGAATTCTTGGAACAAGAATTCCCCATGGATCCTAATCATCAAAATTTGGAAAATGAAGTGGTTTTGGATGATGAAATTGAGTATAATGGTGAAGACATAGCCAGACATGATTATGATCAAAGTTTGCGGCTCTTTTTAATATGGCAGGAAAGGACGTATTTATTTTGGTTTTTTATCACCACGTTTATAATACCAATGATTGTCACGAAATACTTCTGTGGCGATTTTTTCATTCATGGGATAATATATCCAGGTATTTTGCGTATGTTTTTATGCCAGCAATCATTGTTGAGCACAGAATCAGTGTGTCATTTGAAAAGAATACAGGTTACAATCCCAACTCAACCATTTAATGATAAAAATTCATCCATCAATTGTAACAACCCATTGGTCGCATTTCTTACATATGGCCAAGCTCATCAAAATTATCATCATGAGTTTCCGCATGATTATAGAGTGAACAATAGTTATTTTACTTACGATCCTACAAAGTGGTTTATATGGGTTTTAGAAAAGTTAAGAATAGTTGACGAGCTTTCCCGCACACCTGATAACTTAGTCATGCAATTGAAATTACAACAACAACAACAGGTAATAAACAGAATGAAAAGTCAATTAAATTGGGGTACACCAATTTCCAAATTACCCTTAGTCACGCCAAAGGATTTCAAGAAAATAATAACTTCTTCATCCAACAAAGATCGTATTTATATTATTATTCAAAATATTATTCATGATATAACACCATTTATGGATCAACACCCAGGTGGTGTTGCATTGTTGAAAGCATCACACGGTAAAGATGCAACCAAAGCGTTTTATGGTGGTGTTTATGGCCATCTGACAGCAGCTGTGAATTTATTGGCAACGATGAGAATTGGTGTATTGGATGATGGTCATGATGAAGAAGTATGGAGACGAGTAGCTCGAGAAGAAGGTGAGATTGTGAATTCGTCTGATTCAAGAACTGGACAATCTAGGACTGCTGAGGCTGCGTAAGTATATATAGAGGAAATCAATAAATCACGTGACTGATTTCAACAGCTGGTAGCGTTTACCAAGATTATGAAAAGTAAAAGTTAAAGTATATGAAAAAAAAAAAAAATTTAATCTCCTCATTAACTTCCACATCCACATGACGGAAACACCACTTTTATTTCATACTAGGGACTACAGAGGAGCAAGTATAGAAGATTTAAATATTCCACCTGCTATTTCAGTTAATCCATCTACTTCTGTATACGATGCCATAGAAATTGGTTTTGAAAATGAATTTACATATCTACCAGTTATTCATGAAAGCACAAAAAGACTATTAGGTGTTATAAATATTGAAGATTTGAAAAACGGTACTGAAAAGATAAGAAGAAGTTTTCTTACACCTATTGTTAAGAGTTATATGATTTGGTTCAACCAATCAGCTAGAAAGAAATACGATCAACAAAGCAAAGAGTTAGAAACTATGGAAAAGACATTACCAAAAACGACTTTCTTGAAACCAAGAGGGAAGAAATATGAAGTTTTGACTCCATTTACTCCTTTGGAAGATTTGGCTAAGTTTTTTAACCAAGGAAATTACTTTGCTATTGTCACAAATGGACATGGTGACTTTGTATATGGTGTAGTCACGCCGCAAGATTTGATGAAATACGAACAATCAAGGCCTAAATTATAGTTATATAGAGCTAACTATTGAGGAATTTTCAAAGTTAATTTACCAGTAGTCTTTCTACCTTCTAAATCTTGAGCTGCTTGAACGTAGTCCTTCAAGTCATAAGTTTTGAAAATATCAAATTTTAAATTGCCTTCATTAACTAACTTCACCAATTCCTTGGAATAATGATCCCACTCATCTCGAGTTCCAATGTAAGCGTTCAATTGTGGTCTTGCAAGTTTGATATTTTTTGGAGAAAGAAGACTTAATGAGAATGGAGTCACTGGACCAGAAGAATTACCATAACTGATAAAAGTACCCTTTCTCTTGATTGAGTTTAACGAAATGTCAAATGTATCTTTACCAACAGAATCAAATGATACTGCGACTCCTTCACCATTTGTGATCTCGTTAACTTTCGCCAGAATGTCATCGGTAGAAGAATTAATCAAATACTCTGCACCAAAGCTTTTTGCTATCTTTAATTTATCAGAAGTAGAAGCAATAGCAATCACGTGAGCACCAATTTGTGATGCCAATTGAACTAAAAGTTTACCAACTCCACCGGCAGCAGCCCAAACGAGAACGTAATCATCCTTTTCAACTTTATAAGCTTCATTAACAAAGGTCAACGCAGTTAGCCCTTGCAAGAAAAGAGACCCATAAACTTTTAAATCTTCTTCAGTGGAATTTTCTGGTAACTTGATAATTTTATAGTTATCATCAGTAATTTTGGTGTACTGAGCAAAAGTATTCGGTGACAAGTAAGCAATTTTATCACCTACTTTTAAATTCTCAACTTTATCTCCAATAGCAACCACCTCACCGCTCGCTTCCCTTCCAAAAACATAGGGCAATGGAGCTTTGTAGATACCCTTTCTAAAATATGCTTCAATAAAATTAATTCCAGCATAAGCATTCTTTACAATAATATCATGAGGGGACTCGATTTTCGGGGTTGAGAAATCAGTATATTCGATTACATCGTATTCCCCATGTTCTTTATGGAGTACAACTTTTTGAGTTTCTGGTAATTTAGACATTTGTCTTGATATAGAAAAATGAAGAAAAAATATAATTTTTTTTTTAAGAATAAGAGAAAGAGCTCTCGGAATGTCCGAAAGTATTTATATACCCTTTTCAATTAATTGAATTAATAATCAATAGACTCCACAAAAATTTTTGGATCCTGTACATAATTTGCGAATAAAAAACAAACAAAAATAAAATACAATAAAAAGGTGGCTAACAAATTGTGGGTTATCATGTTCAATAGGAAGATTATTCAAGCATGCCACACCTGTTAGTTTTTCGTAACTTTATTAGTTTTAGTCTTTTTTTTAGCGTTTTTTCCTTTCTTAGTAACCAATAGATTATTCTTTTTAGCATTTTCTGCTAGTACTCTCTCAACTTTATCACCATGGCGAACTCTTTTACCATCTACAACCAGTTCCTTAAACGCGTATTCAATTGTTATTTTGTTCCCCATTAGTATAGTGTTGTTCATTTTTTCAATACAAAAATCACTACTTTCAAAGTCATCGTATGTTATGAATGCATATCTCATTGATTGACCGTCTGCGTCTCGCCTTATTGTTGGATTTCTTATAAGTGTTCCAAATCTTCCAAATGTATCCATTAAGAACTTTTCATCAATTAATGGGTTAAGATTGCTAATGAATAATTTAGCGCCAACGTCTATGTAGTTAGGATTGAGTAAATCTGATTGTACAAACGTCCCCACGGTTTGATTACTAGTGCTATTTGTTTTGGCATCAATCTTTTTCAACTTTAATGCCTTTCCATATAGTCTAACTCCCCGTAGTATAGACATTGTATATTTTGCATCTTGTATATTTTTAAATTCAACAAAGCCGTAACCTTGGTGTGTTTTCAATATTCGATCTTTGGGCATATTTATAGATTTAATGGGACCAAACTGGATGAATAGTTCATACATCAACAACTCGGTCACTTGTGGGTCAATATTTCCAAAATACAAAGACGCATTGACGTTTCTATCGGTATCAGTTTGTTTCTT